>CAKNXH010062869.1:13165-33295 GCA_932178445.1 Andricus quercusramuli | reverse complement strand
ATAATTCGTTTAAACAATAATTTTTGTTAACTTGGATAAATTATTACCTTGCCGTGATTGAAAAGTGGAGAAAAAGTGAGAAATTTAATAAATAACTGCAACTTACTAGCATTATTCTGAAAGAAGATTATTAGGAATAATAATACGTTGTTTAAACAATTATTTCTGTTCAATTTAATTGATTATTGCATGTATCTCACTGAAAATTTGAATATAAGTTAAAAAGTTCGGAAAAACTGCGATTTTCAACTCTATTCTAAGAGAAAATTGCTGAAAACAACAATAAATTGTTTAGCATTGAATTATTAATTGAAAGTAGAATTCCATGCACTAAAAACAATTTTTATTTTAAAAAGCCGCAAAAAAATTATTATTTATTATTTATTATATTTGGGCGATATGCATGAAAATGAAAAAAAAAGTTTGGAACACCTTATGGTCCAAACATGTTCCAAAAATGTTTTCCATTAGTTTAAAAATTCTGGCGATTTTTTGTTCATGCTTTCAGCTTGACCTAAAGAAATATTGTTATCGCGTGAAAAATCAAAAATCTCAATATCCCAAAATTCCTTGACAACAAAAATTTTTTTTGAAAAATCAAGATGAAAACATGTTTCCTTGGTTCAAGATGAAGAAATTTCAGATTCAAAATATGCGACTTCTTCCAAAAATTATTGGAAAAAAAATTTAATAATTTATTTACGGTAATGTATATTCATTAAAAACAGATTATAAAAATGGAAAATTGTAATATTTTCAACTTTATTGATATAATCGGAAAGTCTTAATGTGAAAATTGTAAATAGGCATTACTACTTTCAACATTAAAAGAATTAATGTTAGAAGTACAGAAATTACGAAGAAGCGATTTTTATCATACCACGCATAATTTTTTGCAGAAATAAATGAATAAAATAAATTTTTGTAGAAAAAAATTTCTCGGCTTTTTCCGATTTGCAAACATTTTTTATAGTAGAGGCCTCACTTCTTTTGATTGCAACTCGCTCAAAAAGTTTCTGAATTGTTTCAGAAAGAACATCTGGGAACTTAAGGTCTTTCAAATTTGCAACCAAAAATGATTTTTCAGTCCAGAAAAAAAAAATAAGGCAAAATGTAATTTGAAGGAATACTTAATTAAATAATTATAAATGTAATTTTCCAAGGTTTCTCGAGAAAATTCGAAGATATTTCTCAAGATTTCAGATATGCAGGAAAACTATCTAGAAACATTCTAGAAAACTTTTTGTTAGTTTAGAGGATTTTGCAAAATTGTTGAAAGAAAATCAGTAGTTTGAAAGATATTTAAGACATATAATATTTTTAATCTCTTCAAAATTCTAAAATTTTTCGGTAAAATCCATAAAAAATGTTGGGAAATAAATTAAGTTTTTTTCTAAAGCAAGTATAATTATTGCGCGTGTAGCGCACTCAATGTCTGAAATTCTAAAAATTCTAAAAAATTCTAAAAATCTAAAAAAAAAAAAAAAAAAAAAAATTGGCATGATAGTTAAATCCACGACAAAACCAATTAATTTTCAACTAAATAGATTAATTTTCTGCTATAAAAGATGAATCTTCAACAAAATACAGGTATTTTTAACAAAATTGTTACATTTTCAACTATGAATGACGAGTTCTCAACTAAAAATGTAATTGATGATATTTCCAAGGGAAAGATTTTTTTTATTCAAAAAGAGTTGAAATCATCAAAAAAAGATTAACTTTTAACAAAGTAGTTGAATCTTCAACCAAAAACAGAGTAATTTTCAACTAAACCGTTACAATTTTAACAAAAAAATATTACATTTGTATCAAAAGAGATAAAGCTTCAAGTGTCATATAAGTTTACTAGATTTACTCGTACAATTTCAAAAAATTTCAAAAAATTACCCTAAATTTTCAAGAAAAGAGGTTTACTTTTTTTGAAACCTATTAAAGTTCCTAAATTCATTCATTTTGATACATCTCCTGAGGGAAAATGAGCAAAAATCATACTTTTTTCTACGTTTTCAAACAATTTTGGACATGTTCATGTATTTATTTGTTTCCCAATTCAAATTAATTCAACAACCTTTTCAGTTTTTAAACTGGTTCTCTTGAGGCTTCTTGATAAGAAAAATATAAGTAATTTTGTTATTCAAGTCGAAATATCATAAAATGCAATTTATAGTTTATAAATGCAACAGGCGTATTCATTTTTTCACGACATGATTAATAACAATACAAATAGTGAATGCTTATCGAAGTGTCTGAAAAAATTTCAAAAACTTTTAATTAGCAGTTGATTACGTTTAAAATAATAAAGTTTGCATGTTAAAAAATAGCCAAATAATGAATTTGTTAATTAAGTTTCCTTAAACAATTATCAAATATTATCGATGCATTGCAAAAATTCATTTCTAAATAATTGGCTGGTAATACCATAAGAAGTTAATTGCGCCGAAAAAAAAGGTTTGTACGTCTAAAAACACACAAAGACTACATATTTTAATTAAGCTTGTTCAAATCATCATCCATTTTTATTAGATGACCAAATATGATATTTCGGTTTTATTTTCAAGTAATACATATATGATCGATTCCGTTGGAAAAAAATTATTTATTCCAGGAATAATACTTGATATGGATAATTGTTCATAAAATTGATAATTAAAATAACAAATTAGTCATTAACTTTCAATGATTCATCAAAAAACTCCTTTTGTCCATAAATTGTATAAATTTCGTGCGAATAAAGTGAGAAATCGCTTCGTCTGTTTAACTTGAAAATTGGATTGTCATGCTGTATCATATGAAACTTTGAAAATATGTTTGTGGTACATGCAGTACCCTCCCACTTATCCCGAAAGTCTGGGATTGGGATGCGCGTTGGGTGAGTTTCCCCACCACATCAAAAATCTTGATCCTCTTTCGCTTTATCATCATATCTCATGGGTTGAGAAAATCGAATCGATTTGAAAAGCTAATGCGTACTTTTAATAAAAACTGATAGGCATGTAAGTGTTTCGACAATAAACAATGTGTATTGAAAAGTGGGTAGTGGGATTAAAGCAAGTAGGGGGAGTCGTAAGAGGTGTTAGTTCGATTGGAAGAAGGGTGCTGTATTGCATTTACCTTGCGTGGTATAAATACGACAGTTTCAATGAACTTTTTCATCATTGTCTGAATAATAAGATCCAGAAAAGCTGTGCTTAACTTTTTAAATTTTACATTATGAGTCGAGTAGTTACATTCGCGTTGCTATTACTAGGTAAGTGATACTTATAAAATACACAAATGAATAAATCTGATTTAGTTTAGTCCAGACTTAATTGAAAATTTTTGAAATTTAAAATATCTGATGGGATAAACACATCAATAGTAAGCCACTCAAACCACTTGAGCTGCATAAAATGTGATTGCGGACAAACTGAAATGCATTGCAGATATTAGTAAATGAATCTGGAAAAGAGCCTGCCCACACTAAATCCAAAAATTTTAAATCCTCTCCCTTGTTAAACATTTGTATGAATAAGAGAATTAAGGAAGACCACCTATTGCTGTCATTACCCTATCTTTAAAAAAGATAATATCGGAAATTAATGTACTATCTTTTATTTTTAAAGTAATTGCAACTTTATTCACGAATTGCTATGCCAGAGACCCAAAACCTATTTCCAAAGCAAACTGCAAATATTGCATTGGTTATTGCGGGCCAGAATGTGGTACTAGTAAGTATGTGATGAATAACACATGAAAATATTTGCATTTATATAAAATAATTTTAGTAATCTAATAATAACAATATTTAAACGGGATAACAAAATTTCTATTTTTTCATTATAAATTTTCAGAAGTTCAATAATTGATTTTCTGATCATGGAGAGGTGTTTTTCCAAATTTCAATGTGTTGTTCTCCAGTGTTCTGTATTCATTCATTTTTTTAACTATTCTAAAGAATTTCTACGACTCACAGATGTTTTTTCACCAAATGGAAGCTTTGTAGATAGTGTCGCCTCAAAACATAGATTTTTTTGCATTGAAGCCACCCTAAAAGAGATGAAAATTAGAATCGCTATACTCAAGGAATAAGAAATCATTCTCTGAGAATAAAAAAATATTTTGCTTTAGTAATAGCTATATTCTTCTGAAATAGTAATAAATGCAAATAATTATTTCACAGTTGGTACCGAACCCCCTGCTCAAGGTCCCGGTCGCTAGGATACTTGAGGGAAGTGCAGGAACCCTCCATCACTGATATAGATATGTACTGTGTTGTCGGAGGTGATGCAGCTTGCTTACAAGTTACTTTATTGTTTCAATAAAATTGAAAATGTTACAGAATAGCTTTTCTTTTATTGAAAATTTCTATTTTTCAGGTTTCCCATTCCTATAAACTTCTTTTAATTCATATACAGAGTGATTCTTTTATCTTGAGACATCGAAATATCTCAGAAAATACACATCTGTAACAGGGTGAGGGTAATGAGTTCACTTTGTTACTTTTTTAACCGTGAAGGTATTGTTTATTCCGTCTGTTAATTTCCAAGACGATAAAAGTCTGGCCTAGACCGGTCCTACAATATATTGTGGAGAGAGTTCAGGGGACAGCGGCAGAGGGAACCTGACTTTCCACATTCTTTTACACTAGCTTTCCCAAATTCTTATAAATTCCGTACACCACCCCGTTTAGACAGACTTTAGTCCCTAAAATTTAACTCTTCTGTTTTTTATTCGTAGTGGTACATTTGCAGGCCTGAACCTGAGTTTTTAAGCAAATAAAACATAGCTTCTTAGGGAAGCAGTTTTTGATTTTTTTTGAAAACTCCGCATTGAGAGTAGGCCTTTTCTTTCCAAGTCTGTATTCTATGATAAGAAGCGATCTCGCTTAACATGTTTTGCGTATCATCTAGGCTGAGTCTCATCTGCTTCAGCACGTTATCATCTAGTTGTCCAGCTAGAGTTATTAGGTGGCTCTCTAGCGTACCTAGCGAATTCTTATCGTAAGGTGTTTCGTACGTCTTGTTTAATACAATTGTTTTTCCGTAGGTAGGCGTTTTCTCTAAATAAAGTTGTACATTACCTGATATAACTTTACATCCAGAACCCTGAATAGAAACGTTAGTATCTACACTGTTAAAAATGTTCTTAAATTTCAGTTACAAATTTTCCTGAAATTCAAGACACACTTCATTGAAATTCGAGTTAATAGAAAAGTATAGTAAATTTCAGATTTATTTTGTATAATTAAGAGTAAAATTCAAAGTTCAGAAACTGTTCTTTAATTTTAAATGCAAGTATTGAGGTATAAGAACAGGTTTGTAAATTCAATACCCAGAATTGAGAGCCTGTTTAGGTGCCTGAAGTTTCAAGCACCCCGCATTGAATCTGCGCTTCAGGTGTAAGTCGGCCTAAATGAATCTTTAATGTATAATACCTTAAAAGAATTTTCCGGAATTGTTAAGAAAGTTTTAACTGTTATGATCAGAGTTTTAAATATTCAGTAATAACATAGCATTTCACAGAGTTTACATCCAGTGAATTTCTTTTGCACCAATTTACAAAATTATCAACGTCGGCTTGCAAGTCAAGGCAATCTTTAATACAATTTATGGATTTAAAAATGTTGGCATCGTCAGCATATAGCAGCAGATGATTATTCATTGAAAACTCAACGTCATTCATATATAAAACGAATAGGAGTGGGCCAAGATTTGAGCCCTGTGGCACACCAGAAGTTGGAGAAAATTCGTAGGAAGAGTATCCATTATATTGAACAATCATTTTCCGGTTCTCAAGGTAGGAGTCAACAATTTTCAAGGTTTCATCAGGTATCCCAAGATTCATCAGATCAATCAAAATTTTACTATGGCTTATGCAATCAAAGGCCCTGTAGACGTCAGTGAATATGACATCAACCTGTCTATTTTCTGTGAGCGATGATTCAATAATTTGCAGAAATGTGATCAGGTTAGTTACGGTGGACCTTTTTGAAACAAACCCATGCTGAAAAAGAGAAAGGACAAGACTTAGGTAGGATCAGCTTATATCACTCAAGAACATCTCCAAAACCTCGGCAAAACAGCACAGCAATGCCACTGGACGGTAATTATCGATTTGAGATTTATCTCCTTTCTTAAAAATAGGACAAACTTTGGCGTATTTCCATTTTTCTGGAAATTTTCCTGATGAGAGAGACAAATTAAAAATAATCTTCAAAGGCACAGCAATCTCGTTAGAACAGCATGTTACTAACGAAGCTGGGATCTTTTCCAATCCGGAAGAGTTTGTTTTTTGACTTTTTTATATTAGAAATTATTTGTACATCAGTAATACCCACTCCATCTCCCAAATAAGAAAGTGTTTCAGGAATAATACCACAAGGCAAATCAGCGGCTGGCTTACAGACAATCGAAAACAAGTCAGCAAAAGAATCAACAATATCTTTAGGACGTAGGACTTCATTACCATCATGGAACATAATTCCGGTAATTCTGGATGTCTTATTAAGATTATTGCCTAGTGACCATACTGAAGACGGTGATCTCTCAATATCTAATTCTACCTTATTCACATAACTTGTGTACTTCTGCTTGAATCTGTGTTTTAACTCTTTTCTAAGGGTTAAGAATACATTTAAATGGTATACATTGCCATAAAAATTATAATTAAGTCTAGCCTTATTTTTCGTTGAATGTTAATTATAATATCTTTCGTATACCATGGTGGATATTTCATATGCTTAGGATATAAGGAGATTATTCCAATTTCTCCATCCAATATTTCATACAGTTTAACATAAAATAAATCTGTAGCTACATCAACATCCGTATATTGTGTAAGCAACGACCAATCAGTATTTTCTAGTTTACATTTGACATTGGCGAAGTCACAGCCTTTAAATTTATATAGCTTATTTGAAAAATCCTTAGAAAATTTTACACATGTTGAATAAGCCGGAACACTTGCTTCAAATTTAACCAACAACGGAGAGTGGTGATTATCTACGGGTGGAATAGAAATCAAGATAGTTGTTACCTGACATGGAAAAGAGGAGATAACGAGATCTAGATATCGATCATTGTAATTGTGTACATCATTATATTGTGACAAGGAGTTTGAATCCAAAACAGTATATAAAAGGAATTACTTAGTATCCGAAGGGCCATGATTTACAAAATTAACTAATTTAGGAACATTGAAATCACCAATTATTGATACTCTACTCGTCCATAACGTTGACAGAGTGGATAAAGCCTCGAGCAATTCCTCAAGTTCAGAAGGAGAAGTATCAGGAGGTAAATAGGTGGCGAATAACACAAATGTGATACCCTCGCAAATAACCTTGATTGCTACAGAATTAATTTTAGGAGATGCTCTAATAATAGGGGAGATATCAATATTTCCCGAAGTGATTAAAGATTTATCTGCTATAAGGACACCGTCTCCACTTCTACCTAGTCTGTCATCTCTATAAACATTAAATAAGCCAGTATCGAAAAGCTCAGTAGTGCATATTTTCTGCTTTAACCAAGTTTTAGTGAAAATCAAAAAATCGTAATCCACCACGTCGAAAGAATGTAAAAGAACATTTGCTTTAGTATTAAGACCTCTAAAGTGTTGGCAATATAAAGACAAGTCGTTGAGTAGATCTAAATTAACAATATGCGAACAATTAAAGCTATTTGTTACATTACCACAGTCGTGACTCAATTCTTTTTCTGAAGTATCTGAGCCGGCTCCAGACCAAGAGTTTCTTTCAAGTTTACAATCTTCGGTTCCCCTCGAAATTCCTTTATTTTTATATTCGTCTCTCCTCTTTTTCGACGCTCGTTCAGTGAGGCCAGTACTTCCTTGTATTGGCTTCTCTGTAGAGGGGTACGATCCTGAGCCAATGACATATCGGTAGTCGTAATCGGCATCCAAAAATGATGACATTACGCTTCCTAGAAATCCTATCAGAGATTTCTCGTGGACATTGCGAGGAAATTGAACTTTCTTGCGAAGAGGTATTATGTGACTGTTCATTCGCAGCTGCAAGTTCCTCAAGTTTTAATTCGATACCATGAAGTCTCTCAATAGTTTCCTCTAGTTTGGCATCAAATGAATTAATTTCTCCGGAAAGCTTACTGATCCCAGTTTGTAAGTTTTTCGTTAAATAGTCTATCTTCTAGGTTATTAACTTTTCAGTTTCCAATTTCATGTTTTCGGTGTACTTTAGTCAAAGTTCGTCAATCTGACTAAGAGTGGGTGCAGCGCTAGATGAAGCTGCCGGAGTTGGAGAGAGAGATCTAGCCGATGGTTTAATTCCACAGCATTTTCTTTTGCCATTAGATCTGACTGCATAAGCTAAACAGCTAATATGATACAACACACCGCATGGACAGGAACAGAAGTCCCCAGAAATTGTGGAGCTACATCGACCACACTTTTACGAGTAGTTTAGCAAACATGCTATAAAGTCTCTGAATGAGAGTTCATACACTACGCGCCGAGACAGAGTTACAACAGTCAGTTCAAAACTCGGAACATACCTCAGAACAAGAACTCGAAGAAATTGAACGAATTCGCACAATAAACACAGAAAAATCGCACATTCTTAGGTGCAGAATAGGCAATAGCACTGATCAATCACAAACACGTAGCATTGGCGATCCAAAAAAACCTCGAAATTCAACAAAAAGATGGAGCACCGCTCACGACAAAACTCACTTGGTCGACATATTGAATTGTAACAACATTATTCTCTTTCTGGCTCTGTTAAGATATCTTTCATGCCTATCTTTCCACTTTTGAACAAAGTCCGAGTACTTTATTGAAAGTGTTGTGCTGAGCATAGAAGGGATGTTTGGTTCTCTGCCAAAAGCGAGTTGGAATGGAGAGTACCCAGTTCCTTTATGTTTCATAGTCTTTCAGGGTTGAGTTTGACCCTTCTAGACTTCCATTGGATTGTGGATGATGGGTAGAAATCTTGATTTGTCGGATTCTAAACAGATTCTCGAAATTTTGGACAAGCTCTGAAACAAAGTTGGCTTCTTGGTCGTTAAGTATGTGTTTCGGGGACCCAAACATGTATATATAATGATCAAAAAGTCCTGCAATTCTTAACTCAGATGCGGCGTCTTTAAGTAGGATCAAAATGAGATATTCGGTGAGTTGGTCTTGGATACACAGGATATAGTTATTTCCCGAACGAGTGGTTGGCAATAGCCCGAAAATGTCCATAGCTATTTTATCGCTGGGGTCAACTGGCGTCCCGGGGATAATAGCTTCACTCTGATTTTTGATCCCAGTTGTTTTTTGAAACGGGAAGACCGGGCATCTTTTCACATAGTGAATTACCTCTTCTTTCATGTTTTTCCATTCCCCAATTGTTCTTGCTCGTTCGATAGTTTTGTTTTCACCATGATGCTGAGCCATAATGAGTACGTGCGCTTCCTTAATTACCTGCTTCTTTTCTTTATTTGTCAGGTCTCTTGTGACATTATAGCATGTATCGAAGTTTAATGTGGGATATTGGTGGCATAGAAAACTTATTGTTTCTTGAATTTTGAGTCTTTCTAATGGTCTAGTCATTGGGTCTGCGAACTGGAGACGTACTATTGTCAAATTCTTATCTATGAAGTCTTTGACTCTAAGGTTAAGTAATCTCAACCGCAAATCTTCCTGATGATCTCCAAATTGGGACTTGGTGATTTCTACCCACAGTTTTCCGCAGGCATTTAATTTATTTTCTTCCCGGCTGGGAGTTTTCTCTTTCTTCCATGTAAGATAATCCTGATAAACCTGGTATGAGATACTCTGCAGCTATTTTCTTGGCCAGGGTTGGTTTTGTTGTTCATGAAGCGCTCATGGTTTCTTCGTCGGAGAGCTTACTTCCTGAACCGCTTTCCTCAACATCTTCATTTGAAGGATCCGTGATCGGAAACAATCGTGATAGGCAGTCAGCAGCTTTGTTCTCCTTCCCCTTAACGTACTGGATTTCATATTCGTATTCTTTTAGTCTGAATCTCCATCTTAGTAATCTGGACGGAAGATCTTTGACGTTATTTAACCACGTCGGACCTTGGTAGTCAATTTGAATTCTAAATTTTCTTTCTAGCAGATACTGCCTGAGTCTTTTAACTGCCCAAAAGATGTCTAGAAGTTCCTTCTCGGATGTGCTGTAATTCTATTCTGCTCCGTTCAGTGTTCTTGAAATGTAAAAGCACGGGTGTCCTTCTTGGAACAGAAGTGCCCCTAGACCTTTGTTGCTGGCGTCGGTTTTTAATAGAAACTCTTTTGAGTAGTCGGGGTATCTCAGCACTGGAGCTTCACAAAGTTTATTCTTTAAAAGCGCAAAGCTTTCTTGTCCGTATAAATGTCCGATAATAGCCAGTTAGTCCTATGAATGTTTGGATTTCTTCTACATTTCTAGGCTGTCTGAAATTTTTTACTGCTTCTAACTTTGCTGGATTGGGGTTTTCTCCATCTTTGGTGATCACGTGTCCGAGGTATTCAAGTTCAGGGCGTAGATATTCACACTTATTGGGCTGAAGTTTGAGACCTGTCTGTCTCAGTCTTTCGAAAACTGTAAAGAGGTTATTGTTATGTTCCTCCAGGGTAGATCCGAATATGAATATATCGTCCAGATAGGCCAAACATATTTTTCCTGCTAGTCCTCTCAATGCTCCGTCCATCATTCGTTGAAATGTGGCTGGAGCATTCTCTAATCCAAAAGACATCCTGTTGAATTCGAAATGCCCTTCGGATATTGAGAAAGATGTATATTTCGCTGATTCTTCTGCCATAGGTATTTGGTGAAAATCGGAGCTTAAATCAAAGGCCGAGAAAAATTAAGCTTTTCCCAACTGTACTAGGATATCATCTATCACTGGTAGAGGATATTCATCTTGGTCTGTGTCTGTCTTTTTTGTCACAACCCAAATTGGGGAGTTATAGGATGATTCGAAATGTCTTATCACTTCCTGTTTCATCAAATCTCCCATTTGTGTTGATATTTCTTCTTTATGACACTCCGGCGGTCTCTATGATTTGATGTTGACTATTTTTCCCGATTTAAGGACAATCTCGTGTTCCACTAGGTCGGTGCAAAGCAGTGTATCTCCTCCCAGATGGAAGATGTCATTGTAAGAGGCTATTCCTTTCCATACATTTTTGCGGATCTCCTCTTCTATGTGTTGCAGCCTAGTTTTTTCTCGTAAATCTGTCAGTCGATGTCCAATAGTTGCTTCCTTCTGAGTAACAGTTGCCCTATGTACTTCCCTTATATTCTGAATAGGTTCGTATTTCGGTTCTTTGATCAGCGTGGGGTTTCTGTCATAGTTGTAATATGGGACCATCAGTTGACTATCTTCGATTGAGTTAATCCCGTCCGGTAGGTTGGGGTTATCCTCAATGATTTCTTTCTCAATGAATTCTTGGTCAAGTTCATCGATGCTTATTTTATTCATTTGAGCTGTGTTGCCGCTCATGAGACGTCCATCATCATGTAGAGGTAATTTTTTGTTTTCCAGGATTAGATATTGTGGCGTAATTTAATATCTTGAATATTGGTTAAGAAAGGATGACACTATGATTCCGGCTTCTGGCAAAGAAAAATCATCATCTACTATGTGAAAAAGATGTTTTTTCCAAAGTAATCGATATAAGTGGCATAATGTGAGTAGTGTCGGTCCTTTCCGATGACGAAATATTTTTTCATGGGGAATACCTTGACTTCCTTTGACACATTATTTTCCTTAATAATATTAATCGCAGCAGCAGAGTCGACCAGTAAGCTCTAAATTAATCCATTTGAGTGTTCACCCCTGATGGATAATAATCTACCGCTGATATTTGAAATTCTGCATTCTCCTCGTAGTCTAGTTGTTCGTTTATTTCTTCGGGACTCATTTCTTGGAATTCTAAATAATTTTTGCTGTCCTCTAGGTTCTAGATTTCCTGGATATTCCTCACGGGGTTTTGTGGGGATCGATTTTAAAACTGTCATGGCTGGAAATCCTGCGTTTTAGCATAGTATTGTGCTGCTGAATGTCCGTGCCTTCCGCACGTGTGGCAATTTAACTGCGTTCTTTGTTGAAGCAGTATTTTTGAGTTCGGTATACCTGTTCAGGACACTTGCTTTCCGGTAGCCTTTGCTTGGTAAGGTTTCACCGAAGGTTCGCCACTGCGCGTCGGGACCCCAGGGTGCGTCCGCATAGGCGGCTGTATTGTTTGGCGTACTGGTTGAGATTCTTTTAACCAGGGGCCTATTTCATAAAAATTACAAGCTTACAAGTTACAAGTTACTATATTACTAATTTGTAAGTACAAGTTCTTGTATTTTGCGTTTCACAACACTTTTACCTCTACTTGTAAGTACAAGTAATATCGCCGCCAGCCTCGACGTATATGCAGTCTTGTGACCACTTTGCTGCTGTTCTTGTTTAATTTTATTTTTGTTTACGTCATGGAGGTCAGGAGAGCTGAAAAAAGAAGTGTTCTGCATAAAATGAGAGACTCCGAAGATTTTTTGTTCTGTGCTTTTCCACCCGAGCGCGTGCATTTACTGCTGGTGTGTAATAAAACGCATCTCTGTATTTTCTTTCATCAGACACAAAAATCTCCTTATTCTACTTATTATTGTATTGTTTGACGGAAATTGAGCAATTGAGTGGCCACCCTGATTGTAGACAATATTAGTACATAATTTTATTAATGAAAGGAAAGTTGACGAAATGAGGTTAGGATTAGCTGGCTTAGCGTGTTCTTAAATTTACGCTTACATTTTTCTAATAATGTGCTAATAATTCAAGTGAGTTATGAACATTATATTATTACAAATATTATTTTAATATTAATTATATTAGTATTTATTGTATTTACCTCTCTTATCGTGTACTCTTTCCGTGTTATTTGAATTTCTAACCTCTAATTTATTTTTGTGCTTTATAACGTTCATAATGGTTTCTCGAACTTCATAATCATCTGTAACTCTCGACATTCCACTAGGCTCTTCCTCATATAATCGAAAACACACTTTCTTTGTCCACAAACAATAATAAACTTCGTTAAAAGTAACTTGTATTCACTTTTACCAAGGCGCAAACACCCTCCGAAATTTCTTTACAAATCACAAGTGTTTTCTACAAGTGAAGAGCTCGCATACGCTTTATGAAACGGAACGCTTGTAGAGCGACAAGATATTACTTGTAAAAGGAGTTTCCGTACTTGTAGCTTGTAAAAACTGCCAATCACGTTATGAAACGCCCGCTTGTAATACAAGTTACAATTCCCTAGACTTGTACTTGTAAATTGTAACTTGTAGCTTTTATGAAATAGGCCCCAGATCTCCATCTCTGCAGCCTGATTATGGGCCTCGTATGGGCTATTTGGTTTTCGGGCTTCAACTTGCAGTCCAATTTCTCTTCTCAAGTTAAGCATATATCTTTTAAGGGATTCCTTTCCTTCTATCTGTATAGCAATCTTTCTCTCCATCCTATTTGTGTAATCTGATTGCACTGCATATTTTACTTCATTTTCTAATGTTTCTAATTTAGATCTAAGAGCAGAAACCGAACCAGTTAGATTGAAATTTTTTATCAGTGCATCAAAAAGAGTGTTAAAATTGGTAATCTCTAAGAACCTAATTGGCCTTTCTGCATCTTTTGTGATCCTTTCTGCTAAAACGAAGTCTAACAGCAAGTCGGGTTGAGAGCACCTAACTCGTGCCTTTTTTACTGATCGTATAAAATTTTCTACTCCCATGTCATCCTGCCTAGTTAGAGTCGTTATGGTTCGGATTATTGCCTTAGCGGGAACAGTATCAGAAGGAGGCTGTCCCAGAGCCATAGGGGGTTGAGCTCTCGGCAGTCTCACAGTTTCACGTGCTCCGTCCACGTTACTTTCAAAAGTACTGGTAGGGATGACCCTAAGCGATCTTGGCACGAGGGGTCGATTTTCTTGTCGCCCGTATGATTCCTCCGTGCTGTTCTCATTCTCGTTTCTTTCCACTTTACTTTCTAAAAATTGTAATCCACTTTAATCTATGAACTAATGAACAATCTGTGGACCCTTCCCATTTTTTATTCAACAGCTTTGCATTCTTTGGCCTTCGATTCGAATTCTCTCGCATATCCACCCTCATGCATAAAAAAAGACTTAATTACTAAGGTCCTTTGAGACAATCGGATTGAAAAACTTAGACTCTGAAAATTGTAATCCACTTACAATCTATCAACTATTAAGCAATCTGTGGACCTTTTCCATTTCTTATTCAACAGCTTTACATTCTTTGGCCTTCGATTTGAATTCTTTCGCATATCTGCAAAACCCTTTCGCATACCCACATGTGCTCCATATCTTCGTCTTCCTTTCCGCAGAATCTACAGTCTACATTATTATACCCTTTATTTCCCGCTTTTCCTACATTCCCACATCGGAGTCTTGTCCACTGAATTTTATATTGATGGCTCAAGTTCCGCTTCTTCCAGTAACCTTCCCCTCCCTCTGCTGTCCTCCAACCTTTATACTGAGTAAAGTAAGAAGATTTTTCTATTTCACCTCATCTTCCCGTTTTTCTTCTCCAGTAATTTTTCAGTACCCCTTCCGAGTGCATCCGGAATTGCATTCTCTCTAATTTTATCTCCCATTCACCTTATGACTTGCTTCTCCCCAAAATCTACCAAAGCCTGTTTCAGGTTAGTGCCCCAGGCCGTGGGATCTTTGTTTTTAACTGCTCTCAATCTGCCTGTTTCTGTTCTCCAAATGTATCCCGGTGAATTCCTATCAACTCCCATGACCATTTTAACAAACCTAGCATGAACCCTTTCCATCTTCTCCTTTCTTTCCCATCCCCAGATCTCAACTCTGTACATTCCTCCTGACTTGGCTGGAACATCCATTAGATAAAGTCTCCTCTTTAATCCCTCTATTCTAGCTCTACTCATGACCCCCCATGCTACATTTGCTGCTTTTTGAATTTTACCAACCATTGCTTTCGTGTGTTTGCTGTAATTATTCCCTGCTGCTGAAAACCAGAAACCCAGATATTTATAATTGTCCACAACTTCGATTACTCCCCCAGAAATTATACAATTTTCGTTTTTGCCCTTTCTTCCCCCTTTTCTGAAAACCATAATTTTTCACTTGCCCGCATTGATTTCCAAATTATTTTTGCCTATATATCCTTCCAGCAGTAGTAGCATTCTTCTTAGGTCCTCCGGGAAGTTTGCCAACACTGCGAGGTCGTCGGCGAATTTCAACGCGAAAATTTTTTTCTTCCCTATTACCGATCCTCCAACAGTTTTGCTTTCCCAGATTTCGTCCATATCCTCAATGAAAATGTTTAATAGAGTGGGACTTAAAGGACATCCCTGTCTCCCTCCCGGACTGGTTTTGAAAGTATCTGTGAGTCCTCCTCTGTGATCACCTAGTTCTGTTTCCCTGTAGGTGGGTTTAATCATTTCCAGCATTTTCCCCTTGATACCTAATTCAGCCAGTTTTTTCAATGAAATTGTTCGGTCGACCATGTCGAACGCCTTTTTAAAGTCTATAAATGCTACGTATAGTTTCCCTCTTTTCCCTTCCAATTTTTTATTTATCAAGGAGTTCAATACAAAGATATGATCTCTTGTCGATCTTTTCTTCCTAAAGCCTGCTTGAGATTCCTTATAGAGATCCTTTTCCTCTAGTCAATCCCTTATTCTTTCGTCCATAATTGATGGCAAGATTTTGTACCCCGAGTCTAATAAAGATATTCATCTGTCGTTCCCCGTATCGTCTTCCTGACCTTCTTTGAATACTGAATAAATGACTGCTTTTTCCCAGCCTTTCGAAATTTCACTGCTACTCCAGAAGCCATTCAATATTTGCAGAATTTCTTCCCCCCAAATCTTTGGTAATTCTCTTATAAATTATATCGGTATCCCATCTTCGCCTGGAGCTTTTCCTTTTTTCATTTTTTCAAGAAAGCTAACCAGCTCTTCCATCGTTATGTCTTTATTATGCTATCTTCTTCAGACCCTCCCGCATTTTCATTTCCATGAGTGATCTGCTCGTTACAAGGCCCTCCCTCCCTTCGTATGGTGTTATTCAGTGCGTTGTCGTTTATTCCCGTGTTTTCCACAGTGTTATCTACTCCCAGAAAATTTTTAAAATGATTTTTCCATCGATCCTTCCCTATCACTTGCCCCTTACGCAGTTTTCGAATTCTTAATTTCCCAACTGCCATCGAAAAATCTCCCAAGCTCCTACTTTCTTCTACTTCCTCCCAATCTTTTTCTTTTGTCCCTTGATTTTTGCCCTGTACAGATATCTTAGTTCCTTTTTTTCTTTCTTCAAATTCATATTATCAACATGTCTTTTATTTTTTAAATATTTTTTTTTACAAACCCAAACCTTTTTCCGTTGAATTGCACACTCCTCATCGAACCATTTTCCCCTTCCCCTTTTTTTCATCTGGGTTTTCTTCCTACCTTCCTGATCATTCCTACTCTCTTTGCTGCCTCCCATACACATTTTTCTAATCTATCCCACCGTTCCTGCCACCCTTCCGTCCTGACTTCTTTTTCCTACAACTTACCCATTTCATTCCTGAATTCATTCTCTTTCCTTGGGTCCAAGACGAGCTTTTCTGCTTCGAATTCATTTTGATTTTCGTATCCCCCTGCCTCTCCGTTGCCTTCCCTCACCTCTAAGTTGATTGTTACTGGAAGATGGTCTGATTCGATTCGTCTTTTGACTTTCATTTCAACTACTGGACAATTCTCTTCAATCTCTGAATAAATTACGTAATCGAGGACTGACCCTCCGTCTTCGCAGATATGCATCCAATTACCCATCCTGTCCCCTTTGGTGCTACCATTTAAAATTATAAGCCCGTGTTCTTCACAAAAATCCACGAACTTTTTCCCTTCCTGATTGACTAGTTTATTTTCAGATTTTCTATCCCTAGCTACATGTGTATCAATTATGTCAACATCAATTTCTTCGATTTCTCCGTGTCTCTGTTCATCACCTATCCTGGCATTCCAGTCACACACCAGGATTGAATGGACACCCTTTCCTCGCTCCCATTCTATCACAGGATCTAAAACTTTTTTCGCAGCCTTCATCCCAACATTATTATACACAGAAATAATTTTAACTTTCTTCCCGTTGGCTTTCAGAGCTGCACATTCGATAGACAGACCATATTCCCACTCAGGCACTTCCAAACCTTCCCCTCATGTTTTTCTTACAGAAATTAAATTTCCCCCCTTCGCCCTACCTTTTTTATCCTCTCCCGAGGCTGCCTTATCACACCATATAAAATCTGGATCTAATTTATTCCTAAAGTTCTTAGAAGATTTTTCCTTCAGCCAGGTTTCCTGAAGAATCACCAAATCGAAGTTGCTCCAAAATTCCCAAGTCTTCAAGATGTTGCTGCCACCCGCGATGTTCCACGAGACGACTCTGATTGGTTTAGTTTGTGTCTGTTCAAAATAACCTAGTCTTAATATCACTCTCTAGTTCGTTCTAGCAAAATGCACTGTTTCCAATAGTTCAACTCATTTAACTGCTGTCCACTGCTAACCCTCTCTTCCGTGCACTCTTCACTTCACTCTCAATCCACTCAAGTACTTCCTTTTCTCTTGGCGTAAAATCGTCTTCAATTTCAATGGAACTACCCCGAAGGTAGTGTTTCTTTGCCATCAGACTTTGCCATCCTCACTCCAAAAGGCTAATTTAAGCAATGTCCCACTTCCTATCAATCTCATATGCTTAATGGTAATAATCACTCCGGTAAGTCCCCTTATCGTATTTTCCATCTCGCTTGCCGCTCTTTTTCCCCTATTCGCACCCAACCCCTTCACCAGGACCCAGTTTTTCCTTTTTCTGCGTTCATCCAATTCCCCTTCTCTTCCTCCGTTTTTCAGCCAGTCCGGTTTTTCCTTTACCTCTCCTCTCTTCCCCTGACCATTTGTCCCTTCCGTTATAATTTTATCGTCACTGTCTTCAAATTCTCCGGTTTCATTTCCGTTATCTTTTCTCTTACCGCCCTGTAAAACAGTATGACTTCCGGTTTGTGGCCCTTCTAATCTATCTCTTTGATTGTCTTCAGGAATCCTCCTCTCTGCATTTTCAAGTCTGGACTCCAGATCCTGGATTTTATCTTTCAACTTATCATTTTCTCCTTTCCATGCTATTCCTCTATCTCTGGCTCGAGTCAGTGCTGTTTCCGCAGCCACGTTTCTCTCTTCTAATTCCTCAGTTCCCACTAGGTTACACATTTCATCCTTCAACTTCTCAGTTATCCTGTTCATTTCGGTACTGCACTTTTCCTCGCACTAGGCATCCAATACTTCCCTGAGTCAGGTAGTATCCACCAATTCATTTTTATTATTGGTCACTCTTATCATCACTTTTCGTAAATATTCCAAGCTCTTACTCCTTTAGCAACTGGAAAGGTTACCTGCTCCCGAGTTTGCCCTCTTTTCTATCACTGGTCAACGCACCGTTTAATTACTCGTTCTGAAAGCTTGCGATAAAACTCTCTCTCTTGTGTCGAATCGCCCTTTCTGCTATTCAAAAATTTCTTTGGTTTAAGTCTACTTTTAGTTTCCAACGTATCCACTTTCTTTGGTCTGCCTGGGTCCTTTTTGAACTTCGCGCCATCGTCAAGTTCCTCCGTGGTCGGCGTCGCGGCGCCACCTTTTGGTACACCTTCCGCTTCCTGCCCCCCTTAGCAAGGTTCACGCTTTTCCCAGACATAACCTCAATTTATAGACAAATTCAACAAAGCCTTCCTGAGTCCTTATCGGCATAAAAGCTTATATAACACTCGCACTAGGAAAACCCGATTCACTTCATAGATTGTCACTCCCTGTGCACAAAAGACCCGCAAAATAACCAAACTGCAAGCAAATTAGCCGGACTCGCTACCGCGTCGCGTGTGTACACTACAGCGGCATCTACCGCCACCGATTTTAAAAATATAAAATTACCATAACTTTCCTACTCTTGGTAAAATGTATTAAGGTCTATTGATTCGTCTCGAACTAATGTAAGGAATCTTTCATATTCTTGCATGAAGTTTGAATTATGTTAAAGAAAAAAGTTTTACTATAAAAAACCGTGTTTTCAAATATTATGCATTATCATAGCTTCCTCACTCTTCAATTAAATTCATTAATAGTATAGGTAAGTCGATTTGACTCAAATAAACACATCTTTCCTCCTCTTGTATCAACCTTGAATTATGATAATGAAAAAAGTTGTACTATAAAAAACCGTATTTTCAAAAAATATGAATTACCATATCTTCCCTACTCTTTCATAAAATGTATTAAAAGTATAGGTCAATCGATTCGTCTCGAACCAAGAAATCTTCTATGTTCTTATATAAACTCTGAATTATGCTAAAGAAAAAAGTTTTACGGTAAAAAACCGATTTTAAAAATATTGTCAAGTGCTCAAAAAAAGGCAATGAATATTTTTAGAAATCCTTCGGCCTGCTTCAAGATATTAGTGGTAAAAATAAGCCCTCCAAATTTCATCAATTCACTATAGCCGTTTCCAATTAATCTTGTGCACAAAAAAGTTACATACACACACACACACAAATCCACACACACACCCACACAAACAGGCGGACAATTGCTTAGAACATTGTATTAGACATTTTTAAATTGAGAAAAGTTTAATGAAATGAATTAAAACATTTTTGAAAATGTTACCATAACAATGCTTCCTCTATGAGGAAGCAAAAATGAGGGTAAGACAGAAAAATCCGTTTCGTTACCCGGTAGATCCGCACCTGTAAAGGTTTGGATTCGATAAATTATTCTGAGAAAGGAAGATCTAAGTGAGCCGACAAGACACATTCTATTTCGCTGAACACTTTCCTATTCCACCCCTTTACCCCACAAAGCACCCCTTGCTATCGCAGGGCAAGGTCGACTAGTTTGCGCATGCCATGCAATTTAGAAAGAGAGAACTTTGAAAGTTTGAAGGTCGTAGGTGAAGCAGCACGCGAAATTTATGGCGGAGGAGCTGCATTACAACTTAACCTTTTCTGACACGCGAAGATAGAGTTATTTTTCAATTCAGTCTATCAATGTGATTAGAGTGTCCAGAGAAAATGAACATTTTTACATTCTTGTTAAAGAAGGTTTTAGACTTCTGTAA
>CAKNXH010062868.1:57637-104088 GCA_932178445.1 Andricus quercusramuli | reverse complement strand
ACTTTAAAAATATTTAGGGGTGGTTCACCCCCTTAAGTTTTTTTTTTTTTTGTTGAGAAAATTACGTTATTCATCTCTCATCACTAGGAAACTTTTCCAGTAGGTTTGGTCGAAATCAATTTTGTTTTTATACACAAAACTATACAATCGACACTTGCGAACCCTATCTTTGAGGGGTTGTTTCACCCCCTTAAAGTGTTTTTCCGCAGATAAAAAAAAATACGTGTCGCTTAGTTTTTCGAGTACTACAACATATATCAGGGAGAATCAAATCGGCGAGGGACACCTGGAGTACCTTCCTTGTCAGTTCCCAATGATGCCACATCAAACCCTACTTCAAATCAAAGAGTTGTGCTCAAAATTAGAGAAATAACAAAATCAAGGCCTACTCCCGTTGTAGAACTTGAAAATTCTATGCTTGTGAATCATAGATGCATTTTTATGATTGACAATGGGGTTAGTGTCAGTTTGATAAAAGAATCTGCTCTCGATCAATTTGTGAAGATAGAACGAAAACGAATTTTCAACTTAATTGGAATTGGTTCCAACATGATTCCGACTTTGGGAAAGGTCAGGTTGATAGTCCAAGGTATCGAGACTCCTTTTCAGTTAATTCCATAATCTTTTCCTATATCACAGAGTGGTATCATAGGAATAATGTTTTTAATGCAGCATCGAGCTGTTATCAACTTCACTGATGATAACCTCAAAATAGGAGATAATCAATTTCCCCTCCTTAATCACACCGCCAGTCAAATCCCTGCTAGAACACAAAAGGTATTTAATGTAGTGTTACATGATACCCTCTTAAAGAAGGCTACCTTAGAAAAATTCCTTGTGGACCATGAATTTATGCCGGTGAATCACTAATTTGCAATAAAAATGGGCGGGCCAATATTTTCGTCATTAATAGTACTCTACAAGAAGTCGAGTTGACTATTCCACCTTTACCTATCGAAGAATATGATATTCTTCCTCAATCAGTTTCATCTTCACAAAAACTTTCGTCCGTGTAGCCTTTTTTTGATTAGACTGTGCTGTATTTTTATTTTTGGATTTACAGCAAATTTTTTTCACGTATTTTTATATTCTTGTATATATTTTAACTTTTTTTATTAGACCGAATCAATCCTGGCTTGCCTGATTACACACCTGGGCCAATCGGTGATGCTGCTAATTGTGAAAATATATTTGAAATGTGGAATGTGTTATTCAACCCCGAAATAATTAATATCATCGTTGAATGCACAAACGTTTAAATAGAAAATATGTGTGCTGATCTTATTGCTCAAAGAATACGAATGCAAACTTATCATAATCACACATTCTCAGAAGAGATATATTCTTTGTTGGCCGTTTTATATCATTCGGGTATGTGGAAAAGTCATAGAGTGAATGCAGAAAAGCTATGCAGTATCTTTTAATAGGTGTGTAATGCCTTTTAAAAGATTTAATTTTTTGACATCATGCTTGCGCTTCGACATAAAAGCTACAAGAAACACTGAAGACAAATATGCTCCAATTCGAAAGATCTGGGAAATTTTTATTAGTAACTGCACAAACAATTATAACCCGAGGAATATGTGCACAGTGGATGAGCAACTGCATGGTTTCCGCGGACGTAGTAGTCGTCGTGTACATATGAAGTCTAAGCCAGACAAGTATGGACTGATGCAAAAAACACTGAACGATGCAAAGACAGCCATTTTCCGTTTTTTTTTCAACCATTTTTTTTACTAACTCAATTTAAGTAAATGACTATAAAAACAGTTTGGTTTTGAAAAACATACTCTAAATCAGATTATATAATTTCTCTGTGCAATAATATTTAATACTGGCTGCATGAGACTCGCTTGAGTACGTTCGGGTATTAATTACCCCACAGTGCCAGTTACGTATATTGGGAACAACAGTGCCAGTTAAGGGCTAGCCTCGACGACTACATTCATACCGCCCATCGCATCGTGGAAGTAATTCACACGTCTCGACAGGGGAAGATGCATCTCTCCCTCCTGACGTCGCAACAACTGGAGCCAGTCTACCGAGATATCCAAGATCATTATCCCAGGCTTGAATTCCCTACCCCAGGACCTCAGGTGGACCTCGAGGAACTAGCTAACATATTTACCATCACAAACATGTATAAGAAAGAAATCCTAAGCATACTAGTGGATATTCCACTATTGGAACCATCTTATTACCTAGTATACCAATTACATCCAATACCTGTATTCCAGTCGGTATTAGGAAATGGTTCCGGAAGTGCATTCGTCTTACCAAGTTTACCCACATTGCCATTGAAGAATCCCAACGGACGTACGTCCTGCTTGACAATCAACGCATAGAGTCCTGCAAGAAAACCCCCTACTACAGGATCTGCAACGACAACTCACCCGTTAACGAAATTTCTACCCATCAAACATGTGAAAGCGAGCTGCTATTGAACCCTTTAACAGAAACTCTCCGAAGATGCGACATCCGAGCGTCCTACAATAAGGAATCAGAATGGGCCCCTATTAACTCTCTGGGTGGCTGGCTCTACTCCCTAGCTGAGCCCTTGTCCACCGAGCTGAGGTGCCCCAATCAAACGAAGTCTCTAGTCAGCTTGAAAGGAATTGGGCTAATACAGATCGCACCCGGTTGCCATCTGAAGGCACATGATCAAACATTCCACGGAATAGCCAGCGAAACCGGAACAACATAGGTCATTTATGAGCCGCTCCTCCACCTCAATCTGGCTGACCTATCGCCAATTTTAAGGGAACATGGAAACTTCACCACGAAAGATGAAAAGAAGAAACAGCACATAGTAGACGATTCCGTCAATGATGAAGCCTTTCTTGCCAACGAGATGTCTCTGGATGACTTAGAAAAACAAATTAATGACATAAATCTACAACAACGAATTAAGACCCAACACTTAATGCTCATTCAAGGTTGTTACGCGGGAATAGTCCTACTAGCCACAGGCCTCTGGTGCTACTGCTGCTACCCTCTTGTCAAATTTGGCATTACCAGAGCATGTTATGAAAAGGGTCCTAAGGACTCCAACTACAACCAGATAAATCCCGAAGCGAAGAGGCCCTCGGAAAACACTAAGGAAGCCCGTATTGAGATCGAGCTACCTCTGACCAATCAAGAATCTTCAACAAGCACGAGCGGTTGTGCCTGTAAAGAAACACCTGCAGTATCGCCAAGGGGTGCGACGCAGCCCTCGGCTCACACCAGCTCAACTACTTCAAAGCCAACGATCCAACTCCCTACGCAAACGTTACTCTGAAATTAAGCTACGTACAGCGGCTTGAGTACCAGGCACGGGGTCTTGGGACCTACGTGTGGGGCGCGCGCGATTGCTTCGGCGGGACCTCAAGCGCGAGGTTAGCCGGAAGCGTCACTTTTCCACCAGACGCCCGACCGAACAGTAAAGATTTCGTATATTGTGACTGGCGAGGAGTCAGTCTACGGACATTGTGTTCTCAACTGTAAAATTTCTTCGACGAAACAGCGAAAATATTAAAATCGACGAGATTAATAATATAGAAGGAATAAAACGAGAAAAAAGGAATAAAATAATAATTTTTTATCGACAAAGGGAATTCAAGCCATAGTTGACAATGTAAGTACTCAGTATCCATAAATCATGTATCTCTGGAATCCGTAGTTTTTCGCTTATTATTGGGTCCACCCAATGAATCCTCCCTGTTAATTTCGTCTCCTGCTTATTGTCCTCATGCTTTATTCACTTTATCTGCTTCCTTACTAGTTGGGAGTCGACTAGCTGGCGTCCGACATGTTTTATATAAAGTAAAATTATTCAATTGAGCCTTGGCGGCTCCGACCCAAGCTGCGCCGAGTGAGGGATGAATTTTGGAGAAAAGTAAAACACAAAATTTTCTATCATTATCAACCTCAAACTAAAATCCAAAATTTTATTCTGTCTCAATAAAGACAAAAGAACGCAGTTTTCTTTAATCAAAGTTGTGAAAAATTAATTTGTTGCAATAATGAACGTTCTAGTGGCGCAGACGAAACTGGTGTTGACGTGGACTATTGCACTCCATTAGGATAATAATGTTTTGAATCCTGGTGGAAAAACGAGGAAGTTTCAGGAATCCAGTTTCTTAATTGATTTTCATAAGGTAAGCAAGCTTTTCAATAATTACCTTTTAACCAAAACAAAGCAAAAATGTGTGTGAGACTCTGGAGGAACCAGTGAAAAGTACCGACGATTTTCCCAAATATGGAGGACTATTTATAAGAGAATAAAGATGGACCACAAAAGGAAGAAAGAACTCGCCGAGTGGTTACGAGGTTCGTGGTTTAGATTCTCAACCGTCTAAGTGTTCTCAGCCTTGGCACCGGGTGCCCACGTGAAATTGTAGCGACGGTAGTGTTAAAATCGTAATTCATAGTTGCGCAGTGCTTTGCCTAGTGAAACCGTCTGGGACCTCCTCGACGTTCCTCAAGACGAGACACGCTCGACTCAAGGACCCGACTTATAGAAAAGTTAAGGCGAGCGTCTCTTACGATCTTGGAGCGTGGGCACACGGAAATGGACGTCGACCGGTGTCGTGCATAGCGTGGGTGTCCCCGACGGCCATTTTAGATTGCCGTGGGTTTCGCTGAGGTTTGCCCGTGGAGTTTCTTGTCAACTGAAGTCCAGCACTGTAAATTTTATACTTAAAAGGGAACTGCATAATAACTTGGGAATAAGCGTTAACTAAATGTTATGAGATCGCGCATTAGCGCTAGGTAATTTAATGAATCCAATTTAGAGGTTAGGATATATGCAGTTGTTTTGCTAGAATTTAAATGAAAGTTAAGTGGTAATTTAGCAATTTCAAAGTTAAACGGACTGAATATAAAATTCATCTCTCTCACTCCCAAGATCCCTCTCCCTCTCTCATGCGAATGAAACGAGCTGGTCGACCTGCCAGTTATAGAGTAACCGGATCCTACGGGGCTCGGATAGGCCTATCCCTATCTGGCGCCTGGAATGAAAAGTAAACGAGCTTCGTGGGTTGTTCGTGGGCTGAAAGAGTGTGACCCACGAACTCGGTTGATTCCGGTATTTGAATTCAGAAAGAAACTTGGCAGGTATGTGGTAGCCATTTTGTAATCGAGTTTTCTGCCTGGGCCACCTCCTGGCCAGGGCGTGGTTAACCGTTGAGCACACGGAAAACTTGGAAATCTTGCTTACAATGTATATATGTATAAATAAAAAGGAAAAGGGGAAAAATGGAGCATTGCTATCAGATGAGTTTTGTTTCTTTTCAGCTCCCAGGTGTTTAATATTGACGACGCCGCATCATGCACAGAGTGCTGCGATTGTTTAATACGAATGAGGGGACATCTAAATAACAATTATATAATCAGACATTTTTATGATTATTTTGATGAATTACGACTTTTGAGAATATCCATGATTTTGCTGGACGAGAATTTCTGCCCTCCCGGGGCTTATTTCAATATTTGCCCGGCAAATCATCTTGGAATTAACGAACAAGCATATGCTCCGCATTTTGGATTGGATTTGGCCCCAATTGAGCCATACTATTTTGATGTTCCTATGGTGATCCCCGCACCTGGATTTTTCCCGGGAATACCCTGCCCTATTTTGGGAGGGTACTACAGGGAATCCATAAGGGAAATTTTACGATGGGTGGGATATTAAACTTTTCGTATGGTCTTTATATTATTTAAAGGTAATATTATTAAGTTTAAAAATTTAAATATATTCCGTATAATTAGAGATTACGAGGGGTTAGAACGGGAAAAACCTGTCACGTTAATCAACAAGGAGAGAAAATTTTTAGACGAAAGTTAAATAAAAGACATTTAGAAAGGAAAACTAGAATCGTGAATTTACACCCGTTCATGCTAATTAGGTAAACATTACAGAAAAAACGAAAAAATTAGGTAAGAGAAAATCTTGCAAACTGGAATTCTTCACTTATAGAGAGAGAGAGTAAACATTGCAATACTGACACGGACTCAGACTCGACGGACGTAATCGATAAAATCAATAACCCTTTTTGTACCGCAAATAATATGTCCCGAGCAAACTCCTCAAACAGATCCCAATGTCCTACTAATTTGACCACGGACGAATTGCTGAGATTAATATTAACAAGGATAAGTGGATTAGAGACTAATGTAAGTCAAATTATAACTAACTCAAATGCTCTAGCATCGGAAAACGATAGGCGAATGTTAGAGATACAGAAAATTGGAAAGGCAGTAGGAATAAAAGGAGAAATAGTAACGGATGATCCGGCCAGTACGAGCGACGAAAGTGAAAATGAAGAGAAAGATAAAAGATAAAAACAGCAGAATCGCTAACAGTACGCGCGCCGCATTCAATCAATAACCCCGCGTCGATCAAACCCGTCAACAACACCAGCCACTAGAACATCTCACAATACAAACTGTCAAGATCGGGGTCAGGGTGATGTTGACTTTATTCCGGCGAAGGAAATAATCCGTACAATAAAAGATATAAATGGATACGATGATTTTGATTCTTTTGATTAATTATATATTATATATACAATTATATATATATATTATTATATATTATAATTATACAACGCATTACGACAAAATTTATCACAGCTAGGATCAGTATCTGCATTAAGGTCTAAATTAGAAAACATAAAACAAGGACAAACGGAATTAGTTTAAAATTTTAATTTAACTGTATTGTGATGCATTTGTCCGTCGCTTGAATGTGATAAGTGAGACGAAGTTGCGTCATCTTGTGTAACTTGGTTGGGTGAGACCGACACCATCATCGTGACGGCTGCGTCCGGAGCAATTGTTAAATAAACTAATTGACCTGATTAACATGACTTGATTTACTTCTTGTACAAGTCTGGAAGTGTTGGGATTTAATCAGTGCTAGCACTCTGAGTTGTAGAGTCAAATTATTTAATTGGAAAGCGTGCAATGCTAACCTGTCAAACAGCACCATAACCTTAAATCCTACAGTGGTGAACCCGACGTGATTCGTCGCGTATCTTCATCTTCACGGAAGAAATTTACCAACCAAGACCGACACCTTCCTCAAGTCAAAATTTAGAGGAAAACCGCAAGCTAAACCGACCAAAATCCAAAGGACTTTTCACGGGTTTGAATTTTATTCAACATTCAGAATTCAACGGAAACAATTCCAGCATCTATTTTATCCGTGCAGAGGTTATTTCTCCAAGAGACTCTCCACTGCGACTCTAACCTTCACATCTATCGTCGCATAGCGTCGTTCCAGGAATCCACCTAAATCCCACACACTGCTCCCGTCAATGCCATCTATGAACAGACAACTGGTGGATCTTGAGTAAGCTGGGTCGTTTAGTTTGTGTTTGACAGCCATTGAAATCAGAAAACCTCGTGAATATTAAAGAAAATAGAAAAAAGTGAATTTCGTGTGCTGATTAAGCATTACTTTTTGGGTAAAACCATAACTGAACCCAAGGAAAGGCTTGATAAATACTATAGGAACTCTGCACCATCAATTTCAATGGTTAAGAAGTGGCTTACTGAGTTCCGTTGTGATCGTACCAGTACGAGTGACGCCGAACGTTCAGGTCGCCCAAAAGAGGTCATCACATCAGAAATCGTCGATAAAATCGGCTACGGCTGTAGGCATCTCAACTGAGCGGGTACATCACATTTTACATCAATTGTTGGACATGAGAAAACTATCCGCGAAATGGGTGCCCTGATTGCTCACTCCACCATAAGCCTAACCGTGTGACCACTTCAAATGAGTGTGTGGCAATGTTCAGCCGCAATCCGAACGAGTTTTTGCGCCGTTTCGTAACCGCGGACGAACCATGGATCCATCACAACACACCAGAGACCAAGGAACAATCAAAACGGTGGGTTTCCCCGGGTGAACGTGTACCAAAGAAGGCCATGCTGTCTGCTGGCCAACAAGGTCCTGGCCACAGTTTTTTGGGATTCACGCAGTATCACTCACATCGATTACCTTCAGAAGGGTAAAACGATCAACGGCCAATATTATTCAGAGCTTTTGGACAGATTCGATATTGATTTGAAGCAAAACGACCGCATTTGTCGAAGAAAAAAGTGCTATTCCATCAGGAAAATGCACGGGTGTGTAGTCAAGATGGCAAAAATCCATAAATTGGGCTAGGAACTGCTAACTCATCCGGCATATTCTCTAGATTTAGCCCTCTGGGACTATTTCCTGTTTCCGAACCTGAAGAAATGGCTGGGCGGTAAGAAATTTGGGTCGAATGTAGAGGTCATCACCGAAACAAACGCCTATTTTGAGGGCTTTGAGAAAATCTATTATTTGGAAGGAATACAAAAACTCGAAAAACGCTGGACTAAATGTATCGACCTAAAAGGAGGTTATGTTGAGAAATAAAACGCTTATTTGCAAAAAAAAAATCTTTCATTAAAAAAGTCACTGACTTTTAAATTTTAGTAAAAAATTTAAACTTTTAAATTTTAATACATTTGAATTGAAAACGATAAAAATTTGACGATTTGAAATTGAGAACTAAATTGAATATTTCTATGTAAAAGCTTCTGAAATTCTAGAAAGCTAAATTTTTAATAAATTAAAAAATTATGATTTAACATAAAACGTGATTAGACATATTTTTCAAAAATCAAAAAATGCATTTAGCTTTATCTTCACCGTCATAACGGAAAAATTTAAATTCTAAACTTTAAAATTAAATTATTATTAAACAAATTTCGAAATCAAAAATTATTTTAAATGGGAAATATTAAAAAATGCACACTCCAAAAACTTGAAACATAAACAAATCCGAACTTCATCTAAAACTAAAAAAAATGCAGTCGAGATTGTTCAATAGAAAAATTGTGTGTGTGTATGTTTTTTTTTTAACTGAGTTTGAAATGTCGAACTTTTTGGAACATTTTTCAAATAATTTTTTTTGTACATATTGAATGTCTGGTTCTAAAATCAGCTCATTTTTAAGGCTTGAATTTGAGAAATAATTGTCTTGATTTGTGAGTGTTTTGAACTTATTCTGGAGGCACTTAATTCAAAATTGTTTAATTACAAATCCTTTAAACTGAAAAGAGTGCAACTGTCAAGTCTTTCACTTTGATATTCTACAATTTCGAAGAATTTAAGAAACCAGCTAGTTCTGTGCGTTTAAAATTGAAAACAAACTATTTAGAATATTTAACTCTAAAACTATTAAATTTGACACTGTCTAAAATTGAATTGATTAAATTTCAAAAAGTATAATGATTGACAGCTTTAACATTGTTAATTTCTAAACGATTAAATTTCTTTAAAGTAATAGAAATTTTTTAGGGTTTGAGTACAAAAAAGTTTTAATACAACAATCACTGACAATTCTAAGCGACTATTTTTCTTTGTCTTAAAAGAAGTTTGGATCTGTTTAAGTTTCATGTTTCTGGAGTATACATTTTTTATTTTATATTTCCCATTTGAAATTACTTTTTATTTTGAACGTTTTTTCATAGAATTATTCAATTTTAAAGGATTACAATTAAAAGTTTTCCCATTTTGCAAGGTGTAAATAAAGCTGAATTTATTTCTTAATTTTAGAAATGTTTGTATAATAAATTTTTACGTTAAATCATAATTTTTTGAATTCAATGAAAATTTAAATTTCTATAATTTTAGAAGCTTTTACTTGGAAATATTCAATTTCAGTTCCTTTCTGATAAAGATGTCTAAATAAAAAAATTTTAGTTTGAAGGCTCTGAATTGTAAAAGCTTCTGTTTAAATTTTTTTCAAAAACAAATGATGGTCTAACCGGGGTTCTCTGCATGTGGGAGCTGAGCGGCGCTCGACAGCTAATTTCATAGAGACTCTAATCCGCTCTCTAATTATAATAAATTATGTCTCACGCAATTTTTTGTCAGCATTCAAACTCAAGTTATTCAAGTGTGAAAGAAAAGTCTCTTAATCCAAAATCATGTAATTTAGAATTCAATGAGAGTGATGGTGTGGAACAGGGTACTGTTAAATCAGAAGAGACTAAACTTTCCTTATGGGAAAGAATTCTTCAAGAGAGTGAAGATAATATGGCTCTTTATAGGAAATGGTGGGAAGAAAAACAATCCCAGGAAATAAAATCATCTTTTCAAGAAGGACCAACAGATTATTTAAATAAAGAGCTATTTCCAATCCTATTGCCTGCTCTGAAAGATATGTTAATTCAAGCTCGCCAATTTAACGCTTTAAAGGTAAAATATCATAGAATTTCATTGAAACTGTTGAATTTCATTCGCTAGATTCCTTTAGAATTCAATTAACTATCATTTTAACCGGTGAAAATGACAGCGAATTTTTTTTTATACCGCAATTTAAGTTTTTATTTTAGAAAAATCTATCTAATCACTTTGAATGTCACTTCATACTACATGATAATAATTTTTATCATCTATTACAAAAAATCAATTCTAATTAAAAATTACAGTTTTAAATGCGAAATTATGAAATGGTTTATTTTTTGAGGCCTTGAAAATAAATTTTTCATCTTTAAAAGCTTAAATTCGAAAATGTTTGTTTTTAAGTTTCTTAGTTTTTAAATGATTAATCAGGAACGTTAAAAATGACTAAATGTAAAACTTTTTGTCAGTTTTGTAGAGTTTATTAATAGTTTTTTAGAACTATTAAATTTTTACGGGCATTATATTTGTAATTTTGTCCGTTTCTCAATGTTGTAGGTTATTTTGAACTTGTGAAATTCCCAATCTTTCTTTTTAAATAATGGCTGGTTTTAATGACTTTTTAGGATTTATTATCAGGAATTAAATAAAAATAAATGTTTAATACCTTTGTTTTAAAAATTTAATATATTATTATAACTATTTTAATATAAAGTTAAAAAAATTATGTTCCCACTATAACTTTTTATTGATATTAAAAGCTGTACATTGTTTCAAAAAATGGTATGCACACAAAACCGACCCTAAGCTTATTTTTTCCAATGCACAATATTTCCACTTCTTTAACCTGCAGGTATTTGAAAGAAAGAATCTATCTGCTGAAGAAAAAAAAAATTAAAAAAGAACCATAACATCGCGGAAAGTGTATTTTATTTTTGATCTTCAATTTTGAAGCCTAAATATTTTTTAAACAATGCTTATGATCAATGAAAAGTGTAAACAATTTTTAATCCTTGTTTACGGAATCGTCCAAGTTTAACGGCATTTGATTTGAAACTGTTTAATTTTTCAGTTTTATAATTTCGAATTAAATAATATTTTAGAAAAATACATTAAAATTTAAAACGCTATATATATATATATTGAACAACTAAAAATTAATAGATTTGAAAACTAACATTTTCAAATTCAAGCTTTAAAAACTGAATAATTTTAAAGAGGCCTTCGAAATGAAACTGTTTTAAAATCAAGTATTCAAAATTGCACAATTTTAAAAATAATTATTATATAAATCAAGGATTTCAAACTCAAAACTTAAAAAAAAATTGAATAAAAAATTTCCCCCTTTTATCCCAAACCAAATGTTGAAAATGAAAAAATTCCCTCTTCAGTAAAAAAAATTACTACCAAAAATTGTCTCTTCCAAATGAATAAATATGTTGAAAAGAAAAAATTTTCATCTGAAGAACAATGTCTAAAATAAGAAATATAAGGATTGAAAATAAAAAATTCTTACCTTTCATCATGAGAAAAATGCTGAAAATAAATATTCTACCTCGCTTCAAATCATTTTAAATATTATTCAAAATATTTTAAATACAAAAACTCCCTTTAGAAATAATACAAATTAAAGAAAAGAATGACCCCCTTCCAATTAAAAATTAAAAATTCCCCTTTTTTTGCCTTAAGAAAAATATGAAAATTACAGAATTGTCCCCTCTTCAACTTTACTAAAGTATTGAACAAAATGTTTAAAAATGAAAAAATTCGTTCTTCCGATCCAGAACAAAAATTATTAACCAAATTTTCCTCAATAAAAATTCTCAATAAAAATAAAAAAAAAAACTCAATAAAAATGTTGAATATACAAAATGTTCCTCTTCCAGCTCTGAAATAAACTGAAAACAAAAATATTTCTCTCTTCCGATTGAGAAAAAATGACAATAAAATATTCTTCTTATTCATCATGAGAAAAATCCTGAAAGTAAAGAATCTGACCTCCTTCAACTCAATAAAAATATTAATGAAAATGTTAAAGAATAAAAAAATGCCTTCTTCCTATTCAGAAAAACAAATTATAATCCAAAATTTGCTTTCTTCCAACTCAATAAAAATGTTAAATATAAAAAAGGTTCCTGTTCCATTTCAGAAATAAATTCAAAGCAAAACTTAAGTCTCCTAATTCAGAAATAAATTAAATACCAAAATTTCCTTCCTGCCAATTGAATAAAATGTTAAGAATAACAAATTTGCCTCTTCCGATTAAAAAAAAAAAATACTGAAAATAAAAAATCCTCCTTTTCATTCAAAGAAAAATGTCTAAAATTAAGAACCTAACCATTTTCAGCTCAATTAAAAAAATAATGAACATGTTAAACAAATTCCCTCTTCCAACGAAGAAAGAAAAATTATGAAACATAATTTCCTTTCTTCCAACTCAATAAAAATTTTAAATATAAAAGATGTCCCTGTTACAATTCAGAAATAAATTCAAAGCAAAACTTAAGTCTTTCAATTCAGAAAAAAATTAAATACCAACACTTTTTAAACTACTTCTTATATCATACTACTTTAAACTGAAAAAACTCCCTTTTCCAATTCAGAAAAAACAATAAAAACCAAAATTTTTTCTCTTCCTGGTTAATGAAAATGTTAAAAAATGAAAAAATTTTCTCCTTCAATCGAAAGAATTTAAATCAAATTCATGAAAAATGGAATAATTTTATGTAATATCAAATGGGCAACATTTAATGTGATTGGAAAGGTTTTTTTTCATTAAAAGCTTAGAAATTACAGTATTAACGGAGTTTTAAATCAACAAAAAAAAGTGAAGAAAGATCTACACTTCTTCCGGCATAAATTTTAAAAAGCGATATTCTATTATATTTTATTTGAAAAATTGTTTAAAATCGTTTTTAAAAAAAATGTCAACACTTAATCTTTCTCTAAAAAATAGGTATGTAAAATTAAAATATTAGTTAAAATAATTTATTTCCAACCAAGAAGAAGGGATTTAAAAAAAAGGTCAATTTTCAACTAAAAAAGAAGAATTTTCAACAAAAAATAGAGTAGTTTAATTTTCAATTAAAGAAATAAGATTTGAATGAGATAAAATATCAACGAAATTGTTAAATTTTCCACAAAACAAACGAATTTTTTGCCAAAAATATTAAATACCTATAAAAAATTTGTTTCGACAAAAAATTTAGTTAGATTTTTAGTGAAAAAAATTAATTTTCTGTAAAAAAGCTAATTATTAACAAAATATATGAATTTTCAAACAAAAGGTAAATTTTATACTAAAAAAGAAATTTTTGTAACAAAATACATGCATTTTCAACAAAAGATTTTAATTTTTAATGGAATTTTCAACCTCATTGTTGAATTTTCAACGAAAAAGGTTAATTAGTCACCAAAAAGATTAATATTTTACAACAAAAGACAAAGTTTCAACAAAATACAGAAATTTTCAAAGAAATTGTTGAATTTTTAACTGAAGAAAATTGATTTTCAACCATACATGAAATAGTTAAATTTTCAGTTGAAAAAAACTTAAAAAAAAAACTTATTTTCAAGCCACAGAAATTAATTTTGAATCAAAAAGATCAATTTTCTACCAAAAACGATTAATTATTAACAAAATACATGAATTTTCAACCAAATATTCTAATTTTTAGTAGAATTTTCAACCAAAAAGATTAATTTTCCACCAAAAAAAGACAAATTTTCAACTAAAAAAGATACATTTTCAACAACAAAATATATTAGTTTAATTTTCAGTTTGGGAAACATAAGTTTTTATTCAAATCAATTAAATTTTCAACCAAGTAGTTAAATTTCTAACAAAACAAATGAATTTTTTACCAAAAAGATGAAATATCTATTAAAAAATTGACAAAAAATTTAGTAAACTTTCAGTTTAAAAAATTAATTTTCAATAAAAAAATCCATTTTTAACAAAAGATATACATTTTTAAACAAAAAGATTGATTCTCTACCATAAAAGAATCATTTTTAATAAAAGACATGCATTTTAAACCAAAGCTTTTAATTTTTAATGGAATTTTTAACCTTATGGTTGAATTTTCAACCAAAAAGGTATATTATTCACCAAGAAGATTGATGTTCAACGAAACATGAAATAGTTAAATTTCCAGTTTAATAACTTAATTTAAAAAAAAAAAACTTGTTTTCGAGCCAAAGCAATTATTTTTGAACCAAAAGTTAAATTTTCAACCATAAAATATTAATTTTTAACAAAATACATAAATTTTTAACCAAATATTTCAATTTTGAATAGAATTATTAACCTAATAGTTGAATTCTTAACAAAAAGGTTAATTTTCTACCGAAAAAAGACAAATTTTCTACTAAATGAGATGAATTTCCAACAACAAAACATATATAGTTTAATTTTCAGTTAAAGAAATAAATTTTTCAATGAAATAGTTAAACTTTCAACAAAAAAATGAATTTCTGTCCAAAAAGATGAAATATCTATACAAAAAAATTTGACAAAAAATTTAGTAAATTTTTAGTTACAAAAATTAATTTCCAATGAAGATACTCATTTTCAACCAGATATGAATTTTCCGACGAAAATATTAATTTTCTACCAAGCAAGAATAATTTTTAACAAAATACGTGAATTTTCAACCAAATATTTTAATTTTTATGAAATGTTCAACCAAAAACGTGAATTAATCACCAAGAAGATTAATATTCTACCGAAAATTACAAGGTTTCAACCAAACAGTTGAATTTTCAACTGCAGAAGATAAATGTTCAACCAAACAGGAAATAGTTAAATTCTAAGTAAAAAAAAAAAATTGAAAAAAATGTTGAGAAAATAGTTCAATTTTGAACAAAACAAAAATAAATTTTGTAATAAAATGATCAAACAACCAAAAAAATGAATTTTTAACGAAGTAGTTTCACTTTCAACTAAGTAGTTGAATTTTGAACCAAAAATGGTTTTTCTGTCGCTATCTATGATTAGTCATTTATATTATTATATTTATATTATTATTATATATTATATTATTTACGCACAATGTTCTAGTATAAATCTTTTTTATGGATTTTTTAATTGTTTTTTTTTAATATTATGAAATAAATATCCAGAGAGAAAGCGCGCTTTGCGCGCGTATTTTTCCTACTAATCAGGATAAATAATTTAATAACCGATTACTTGATCAGGGCCCTAAAAATTTCAAGCTTAAGATCGAGATTTCAAAAACTTTTAACTTCAAAGCTTCCAAATTAAAGAAAATAGCAACATTATATAAAAATTAATCTCTACAGAATCAAAAGTGTCGTTTCAACGGATTAGACTTTCTAGCTGAATATCTGTGGAACCGGAATCCACGACATCCTGAGAGATCTACAAATTGGAAGGATGTTTTTAGCATACCTCCTTTTAAAATCTGCTTGAAATTACAGTAAGAAATTAATATATTTCACATATATCCTTCATCAGAGTGCGCGATCTGTTCGGGTCCGAGTTCTGCGAAAATTTAAATTTAATATATGAAAAATAGTTTGTTTTTTTATATACAAATTATTAATAAAAGTTTATAGTTCGTTTGTAAAATAAAGTAAAAGAGAGAGTCATTCAGTTTGAAGAGAAAAAATTTAATATTTTAATTCCTGGTCACTTTTTCTCGCGTAGTTCTGAATTTTACAAAATAACATTATTGTCTCCTGAAAAAAATTCAAAGTATGTGTTTTCATAACATTTTTAATTTTTTTAACAAATAGTAGAATTTTCAAGTAATAAAGATAAATTATGAACCAAAAATAAAATAGTTCAATTTTCAACCACAAAAATGAGTTCTCAAACAAGAAGGATTTAGTTTCCACTAGGAAGATAAATTTTCAACAAAGTACATAAATTTCCAACTAAATATTTGAAGTTCTAACTAAAAAAGGGAAGTTTTTACCAAGAGAAAATGAATTTTCAACAAAATTGTTAAATTTTCAACTAAAAAATTAAAATTTCAACCAAAAATGGAATAGTGAAATTTTCAGATAAAAAAATTGAATTTCCAATAATATATACAATTTGCAACAGAAGAAGTGGGTTTTCAACTAAAAAAGAAAACTTTTAGAACCAAAACTGGAACAGTTAAATTTTCAGTTTAAAAAAATAATTTTTAACCGGAAAACGCGAATTTTTCAATAGAAAAGTTGCATTTTCAGCTATAGAATTTTCAACTAAAGTAATGAATCTTCAACCAAAAAAATTATGAATTAAAAAAAAAACGAATTTTAAATGAAATACTTAATTTTTAATTTTGAAAATTAATTTTCAACAACAAACAAATTTACAATAAACTATTTGAAATTGCATTGAAAGAAATGAATTTGCAAAAAAAAAAAAAAAAATGGTATCCAAAAATGAAATAGTTTAATTTTCAGTCAAAAAAATAATTCTCAGCCAAGAAAAAAAAGGTTTGAAAGAAATACTTACATTTTTAACAAAAGTAATTCATTTTCAACCAAAAAGGTGAATTTTCAAACAAGAAGAATAATTTTTGACCAAAAGGTCGAGTTTTCAACTAAAAAATTAATTTTTAAGAAATTTTTTTTTTTAATAAAGTAGTTAAATGCTTAACGCTTAACCCAACAAATAAATTTGTAACCAAAAAAAATGAATTTGCATACAAAAAGTTCAATCTTCAACCAAAATGATGAGTTTACAAGAATATTAAGTTTAAGTTAACCATTTTAAGTTTAATTAAGTTTATAATACATAAATTGCCAACAAAATATTGGAACTTGTAGCTAAAAAAGTTAATTTTTCTACTAAGAGAGAACGAAGTTTCAACATAATTGTTAAATTTTACAACTAAAAAAAATAAATTTTCAACCAGAAATGGAATAATGAAATTTTCAGTTAAAAAAATGAATTTCCAACAATATAGTTCAATTCGCAACAAAAAAGTCAATTTCCAACTAAAAAAAACAAAACATTTTCAACCAAGAATTGATTAATTAAATTTTCTGTTAAAAAAAATTAATTTTTAACAAAAAAAGCGAAATTTTCAATAGACGAGTTGAATTTTCAGTCAATTGAGACCAAAAATGAAAGTCCAATTTTCATTGGTAAATTTTCTACTAAAAGAAAACGAATTTTTAACAAAATTGTTAAATTTTCAACCAAAAATATAATAGAGAAATTTTCAGATGGGGAAAAATTGATTTTCCAACAATATATACCATTTGCAACCAAATAAGTGAATCATCAACTGAAGAATAAAGAATTTTCAACAAAAAATGGAATAGTTAAATTTTGCGTTGAAAAAATTAATTTTCTATCAAAAAAAGTGAATTTTTCAATAGAATAGTTGAATTTTCAGCCATAGAGATGAATTTTCAAATAAAGAAATAAATTTTCTAAAAAAAAATTATTTTTGTACAAACTAGTATAACTTTGAACCACAAAAGATGAATTTTTATCAAAAAATTGAATAGTTTTTATTAAATAGATTATTTTATTTGAAAAATCTTTTTTTTCCAAAATTTAAGTATTTTGTTAACGTTTTATTATTTTTTTTTAACTGAAAATTTAACTATTTCATGTTTGGTTGAACATTTATCTTCTTCAGTTGAAAATTCAACTATTTGGTTGAAAAGTGTATTTTGTTGAAACTTCATCATTTGTGGGGAAATATTAATTTTCTTTGTGAGTAATTCACCCTTTTGGATAAAAATTCCATTAAAAATATAAATATTTTGTTGAAAAACGATATATTTTGTTAAAAATTATTCTTTTTTTGGTAGAAAATTGATCTTTCCGACTGCAAACTTCACATCTTTGGTTGAAAATGAGTTTTTTGACTTAAATTAATTTTTTAAACTAAAGATTCACTCAATTTTTCGTCAACATTTTAAAAATAAATATTCCATTTTTTTGTAAAAATTTGATTTGTTTTGTTAAAAATTTAACTACTTCGTTGAAAATATATTTTATTCGCCTAAAAACTCATTTCTGTATCTAAAAATTAAACTATTTTTTTGTTAAAAATCTCTCTTTCCAACCAAAAAGATTCTAATATTTAATAAAAAAACAGCTGAATTTCAACAAAAAAGACGACTTTTCAATGAAATAATTAATTTTTAAGTTCAAAAATTAATTTTCAAAAACAAATTTTCCATAAAATAGTTCAATTTTAATCTGAAGAAATGATGATAGTTCACTTTTCAGTTAAAAAATAATTTTGAACCAAGAAAAAGGAGGTGTGAACGAGATACTCAAATGTTTAACAAAAAATAATGAATTTTCAACCAAAAAGGCGGATTTTCAAACGAAAATATTAATTTCCTACATAAATAAATTTGCAAACAAGAATAATTTTCTGAAAAAAATCAAATTTCAGACACATAATTAAATTTTCAAATAAAAAGATCAATTTTCATGAAAAGAAAAATGAACTTGTAAACAGTTAGTTAAATTTTCAACCAAAAAGATTATTTCTTGAGCCCCAAGATTAATTTTCAACCAAAAGAAACAATTTTTCAATAAAATACCTTTTTCATCCAAATGGTCAATTTTTAAACTAAGAGAGGCGAAATTTTAACCAGAAATAAGTTAAATTTTCAGTTACCTAATTTTTAATGAAAAGAAAATAATTTTCATCAAAAAAGTTTATTTTAAACCAAAGAGATGAATCTTCAACAAACAACGTAAAATTTAATAGTTGATATTTAAAAAAAAATGTTTTAAATTAAAAGCCGTTGAATTCAACCCGAGGACAAATTTTCAATAAATCATGTAATTTTTCAAACAAAAAAGATAGGGTTTTAACAAAAAATAAAACAAATAAAAGACAAATTTTCAACCAAAGAGAATTAACTGCAACAGATGAATAACTATAAATAAATAAACGATTTTTCTCCAAAACAGTTGATTTTTTAATTTGAAAATATGGTTAATTTTAGTTTTCGCTTTAAAAAAATAGAAAACTTTTGAAAACGTGTACTTTGAAACGTTCTTTCAGTAAACAATAATGTTATGTTATGTTAACGAATGAACTATAAACTTTCATTAATAATTTGAATAAAAAAAGCTATTTTTCATATATTAAATTTGAATTTTCCTAGAACTCGGACCCGAACAGATCGCACATTCTGGTGAGTGGTAAACTCCCCCATTCCAAAATGACAAATAAAATTGAAAATTTAATAATTTAGCCCCAGACCAATATTTCCCAAATCCTGGATTTGGACAGAAGACGAAGCAGCAACAATCTTGCAAAAATATATTCGCGGCTGGCTGATAAGAAAACTTGATTTCAAGAAATGAAACATAATTAAGTGAAGCTTCCTAAACTGAAAATTGATTTTTATAAACAATCTAAAATCTATTCTCTATTTATGATACAAATAGTAACAAGTATGAATTATACTTTGATATTTTTGTACAGACTAGGACTAGCCGGGGTCCCGAGACCTATTTTTATTTCAAAATCAGGAGTTTCTCCTCCTTCGGAAATCCTGGACAATTCCAGATTGTTCGTTAGATTGTATTTAACACTTAGTCGGGGCTCTGTGATTGGTTTTCCGTCTGCTTTCATTTGTCGCATTAATATTTCTTTCATAAGGGGTGGAAATTCCATGGTCCTGGGAAGTATTCTCGGAGGAGGTGGCGTGTAAGATCTACAAAAGCGCTCTTCGTCCTCTTTTGGAATCAATATATAATCGGTTTTGTAACTTGAAGAATCCAATTGTACAAGGTTAGTGGCTTTCCTTCCTCGGAAGACTTTTTCCGTAAGAACCATAACCTTACGCAAGTCCTGGAGGATACAATATATATTTTTTTAAATCTTGTTGCCGACCATTATGCTGACTAAATTATATTTTAATTTTAGCAGGGCTCAGTCACAATGGGATAAAATATAGGGACCAAAAGGTACTTTTTGTCACTGACAGGGTACTTTTTCACCCTCAGACGGTAAAAAATTAATGATAAATTAACAAGACTTGAAAAAAATTTAAGTTGAATTCAAAAGAATTCCAATTAATTGACAACAATTTTTTAAATAAAAAAAAATTCCATTGGCTTCCGTAAAATTGGAATGAATTGGTTGAACCTCTGTTAAAACCCCATTTTTTTGTTGAATATTCATCACTTTAGTTGAAAATTCATCTCTGGTTGAAAATTCGTTTTTCTTATTATTTAACATTAATTTTTTTAACTGAAATTTTAACTGTAGTTAAATTTTCAGACTAGGAGTAGATTCCAATTGCAGATTCATCATTTTAGTTGTAAATCGGATAAAAAATGAACTAATTTGTTAAAAACTTATTTCTTTGGTTAAATGTTCATCTCTTCAGTTGAAAATTTAACTATTTTATTGAAAATTCATATTTTTTGGTTGAGAATTCAACTATTTTACAGAAGATTCGTCCGTTTGGATGGAAAACTGAACTTTTTCAGTTAAAATTCGAAAGTTTTGTTGATTAAATTTTTGTAGAAAATTAAAATATTTTTTATTTCGAAAAATCGTCTTTTTGCTTTAAAAATGCATCTGTTATAACAGAAATTTCATCTTCTTTGAATAAAAATGCAACCTTTTAGTTGAAAATTAATCTTCTTTGGTTGAAGGATCAACTATTTTGTTAGAATTCGTATTTTTTTGTTGAATTAAACTGTTTTGGATTTAGAATTCAAATTATTTTTTCGATGAAATATCTACTATTTAAATTTTTGTTGAAAATTCATCTTTGATGACATAAAGTCATTCTTTTTGGTTAAGAATTTAAATATTTTGAAAACTTTTGTATTTTGTTGAAAATTAGCCTTTTTTGGTAGAAAATTAGCCTTCTCTGGTAGAAAATTAAACTTCTTCGTTAAAACTTTTGCTGCAAATTTAATTATTTTGTTCAAAATTCAAGTATTTTATTGAAAAGTCATCTTTTTGGTCGCAAATTTAATTTTTTTGTTGAAAATTCGAATACTTGGACAGAAAGTTCGTCCTTTTGGAATGATAATTTGTTGCAATTGTTTAAGATACAACTGTAAAAAAAATCCTTTAATTGGGTTGAAAATTCATCTATTTGGTTGAAAATTTGTCTTTGCAGGTTGAAAATTGAGGAATTTGGGTAAAAATTTATTTACATTGTTGAAAATTTAACTATATTATAAAAAACTCATATTTTGGTCAAAAATTCAAATGTTTGGTTGAATATTAGTCCTTTTGGATTAAAAATTAATCTTCTATGTTATAATTTTAAATTTATAAATTTTGTGAGTGAAAATTTATGTATTTTGTTATAAAATTAGTTTTTGTAGATAAAAAATGAAGCTTCTTGATTGAAAATTATTCTTCTTGGTTAAAACTTTCGCTGAAAATGTAATAATTTGTACAAAATTCCAGTATTTTATGAAAAAGTCATCTTTTCTGGTCGAAAATTCAACTTTTTTTTTTAAATTCGAATATTTGAACAGATAATTCGTCCTTTTGAATTGAAAATTGGTTGCAATTGTTGAAGATACAACTTTTAAAAAAATTCAATCGTTTCGTTGAAAATTCATCTTTGTAGGTTAAAAATTTAACAATGTGGTTGAAAATTTAATTATTTCGTTGAAAATTTGACTTAATACTTCAAAACTCACATTTTGGTCAAAAATTCAACTGTTTTATTAAAAATTCGTGTTTTTGAACTCAAAATTGTTGATGTAAATTTAATTTTTTTTGTTAACATTCAAGTATTTTATTAAAAGGTAATCGCTTTGGGACGAAAAATTACATTTTTTGATGAAAATTCGACTATTCGGACAGAAACTTTATTCTTCTCGATTGAAATTTGTTGCTATTGTTGAAGATTCAATTGTTTAAAAACGAATCAATCATTTGGTTGACAATTCATCTTTGTAGGTTGAAAATTCAACAATTCAGTTGAACATTTAATTATTTTTTTGAAAATTTAACTATATTCTTAAAAACTCATATTTTGTTCAAAGATGCAAATGTTTTGTTAAAATTTTGTCCTTTTGGATTGAAACTTTATCTTTTATGATATAATATCATCGTTTTTGTTTCAAAATTGTACTAATTAAAAAATTAATGAACTTTGTTGAAAATTAGTCTTTTCTGGTAGAAAATGAAGCTTCTTGGTTGAAAATTCGGCTTCTTAGTTAACAAATTTGCTAAAAATTTTATTATTTAAAATCAAATTCAAGTATTTCATTAAAAAGTAATTTCTTTTGGTCGAAAATTCAACTTTTTTGTTGAAAATTCGAATATATGAACAGAAGATTCGTCCTTTCGTATTGAAAATTTGTTTCAATTGTTGAAGATACAACTGTTTTAAAAAAAATTCAATTATTTGGTTGAAAATTCATCCTTGTAGGTCAAAAATTCAACAATTAGGCTGAAAATTTAATTATTCCGTTGAAAATTTACCTATATTCTTAAAATTTCATATTTTGGTCGGAATTTAACTGTTTTATTGAAAATTCGTCCTTTAGGATTCAAAATTCATGTATGCCATAAAGTCATATTTTTTGGTCAAAAAATTGAATATATTGAAAATTTATGTACATTGTTGAAAATTAGTCTTTTCTGGTAAAAAATTAAGCTTCTTGGTTAAAAATTTTTGCTGAAAATTTAATTTTTCATTAAAAAGTCATATTTTTTGATAGAGAATTCAACTTTTTTGTTGAGAATTCGACTATTTGGACACAAAATTCGTCCTTTTGAATTGAAAATTCACCTTTTATGGTATAAAGTTTTCTTTTTCGGATAAACTGAACAAATTTGATATTTCTCAATTTTAATCTGAAATTTGATTGTTTTATTCCATTCAGCGAATCCGTTTTTTAAATTCTTGTTGCGGAGAATCAAATTTAAATTTCGCAACACGTACATTTTAACCTCCATAACCTTTAATTATAATGGATTTTCTTCTATATTTCCTGGCATTGTTATTTATTCAATAATGAAATGAAGATACATCTAAATTATTGTTAAATTATTGATTTTCTTATAAAGAATCAACTGCATGTTTCACTTCGCTAAAATCAGCTCCCTGGCACTAAAAGCTAAAAATGGGCACACATTTGACTGCGCTGCGCGTTAGTGCTTAAATTGCCCGAGCGTAGCGCTGATTACCTATAGGGCCGACTTTCTTGAAAATACATGGCAAAATTGTCAACATTCGAAGTTTTTTTATATTTTCTGGTAGTTTATTAGTCCTTTTTTCGTTTTTTTTTTGCCGAAAATGATCAGTGATGAATTATTAATTATTTTTAATCGATAAGTGACGAGTTTTAAAGTATATTTAAATAATTATAAATTGTTTAAGCAATTTTTTTCCCCCGTAAATCGTCAAAAATTTGTATGTTTCGGAATAAATCGTACGAAGTTGATGAATTTCAAGAGTAGTAGTTCTTGTTTAACTTATTTGGTAATTATTTAAACAATTTTCATTTGTTTAAACAAATTTTTCTCCCAAAAATCGTAAAAAGTTATTATTTTCTGAAAATAATGACACAATTAACGAGTGTTGAAAGCAATACATTTTTTAAGGATGTTTGGTAATTATTTAAACAATTTTGATTTGTTTAAACAATTTTTCCCCCTGTAAAGCGTAAAAAATTATTACTTTCTGGAATTAATGACACAATTAAAAGAATTTAAGAGTAATATCTTTTTCTACAGAATATTTAGCAATTTTTAAAATAATTTTTATTTGTTTGAACAATTTTTGTTTGTTTAAAAATGTTTGTTGATGCTCATTACCCGAAATTCATTTGAAAAATTATTCATTTTAACGAATATGATCTGAAAAAATAACTACTCATAACAGACTGCAAAATCTTAAGCAAAAAAATATTATTCTTAAAATTCGTTAATTGTGTCATTAATTGCTAAAAAGAATAAATTTTCTCGATTTTTAGAGAAAAAAAATTTTAAACAAACAAAAATTGTTCAAACAAATAGAAATTATTTTAAAAATTGCTAAATATTCTGTAGAAAAAAAATATTACTCTTAAATTCCTTCAATTGTGTCATTAATTCCAGAAAGTAATAATTTATTTGTCACGCTTTACAGGGGGTAAAAAATGTTTAAACAAATCAAAATTGTTTAAATAATTACCAAACATCCTTCAAAAATGCATTGCTTTCAACATTCTCTAATTGTGTCATTATTTTCAGAAATTAATAACTTTTTACGATTTTAGGGAGAAAAAATTGTTTAAACAAATGAAAATTGTTAAAATAATTACCAAATAAGTTAAACAAGAACTACTACTCTTGACATTCATCAACTTTGTACGATTTATTTCGAAAGATAATAACTTTTCACGATTTACAGGGGAAAAAATTGTTTAAACAAATACTAATTGTTTAAACAATTTACAATTATTTAAAATATACTTTAAAACTAGTCACTTATCGATTAAAAATAATTCATGTTGAAATTTTTTTTTAAAATACCGTCTTTAGCATGAATTTGATAAAAAACTGCTATTTTGCATTTTTTGGGGCATTTTCCGGGCACAATTAAAGGGGTTCAGGTATGTCAAAATCAAAAGCTATTGGGTGGAAATTATTCCTTAAATACTCCTCAAGAGGTGGCAATACTTTACTTGACAAAAAATGTATAACAAGTACTTCTTTTTACATTTTTTTGAAAATTGAGCTTTTCCCATTTAAAACCCCATGTTAATTTCAAAAGCCCGGGTTAACGTTAACGTTGAAAACAACAAAAAATTACGGAATTTCCTTTTCCGGAAAATGGACAAAATGGGGGGGTTTTATCACCAAACATCGAAAGTCGAATTTTTGGACCACTGTATATATTGCTTTTTTTTATTATGTACTTTGAAATAAAAATTCCGCCAGAGCTTAATCATGAATTCGTGGCATAAAATTAATAGTTTTTAAACAAATAATAATTTAAAGAACTAGATAATAAGCTCCAAAAAATATATTTTCTATTTAAAATTTGTAAAATTTCAAAAAATAATGCAAATAATTTGTATATGAGTATCAATAATTCATCATATTCTCTTGGCATACTATTTTATATTGGAAATTATTTAAATTTGAGAACGCGCTATACTTATTTGTGGTGAAAATATTTTTTTATTATAGCTGATCAAAAAAAAAGAAAGCTCTAAGCCAAAGAAAATGTTAAAGTTTTATTCTACGTAAGATTACAGAATTACAGCATACATTTTGAAAATTTAACTAATTTGAAGAATTTAACTAATTTAACTAATCTAAAGAAAATATAAACGTTTTTTTGTACATAAAATTACATATTATTACTGTTGTGTTTTACAGAAAGTTATAATTTTTTGAAATGCTTGTTGCATTCATTTTATTTATTGAAATTTTATATTACATATAAGATTCATAAGAATTATACTTTTTTAATTTAAAAATTGCCTTTTTAATAATCTCATATACATACCTTTTGATTATTGCCATTTTTATAATTCAAAATAATTTGTTAAGTTACTTTATACTGTTTTAAAATAAAATGTTTTAATATTAAATTAGGTACATGAATTTTTACGACGCAAAAAACCTTTTTATTTTAATTTAAAATCGTGACACTAAAGTTCCTAAATTAATTAATTATTTAATTAATAACAATTTCATTGTTGTTACTTTGTTTAAATGTATTATATTAAATGTATTATCTTTGAAAATTTTTTCGTATTGGTTTCACACATTTAATCACTCAGAAACTTAACATATTTCACTTTTTTCGTTATGTATTTTATACTAGTATATTCCAAAAACATTTAACTTCTTTTTTGCATTAAAAAAAGACGAAAAAGCGGTTCAGATTTTAAAAAAACATAAATATTTGCATTTTTGCCATGTATTTTGAAGTGAGTCGGCCCTATAGGTAATCAGCGCCACGATTTCGCCTGGTGGCCGTGATCCACCTTTCAGCCAACTTTTATAATACAGGCCTCCATGAAAGTGCCAGGGGGCTGGCTAAAATATTTCTAGTTTTAGGTTAGGTTTCTATCTTTTGCTTCAAAGTAGAAAGAAGGTAAAAAATCCTTTTTTTACTTACGTCAAACGGGTTGGCTACATTTTTTGGAGCAGGTAAGGCTTCGACCTTCAGAATTTTGTGATAAGTAGGCTCAGAATATCGTTGAACAAACTTATTTCGGACGAAAATTCTGCCGACTCCGAAATTCTTCAAATTTCCGACTATTTCCCACAAAGTTTTACCTCTAAAGTCGTGTGTACGCCCAATATATTTCACTGGCATTTTTTCTGATACAAAAAACTATAAAACAGTTATATTTTAACTAAAACTTTTTTAAAAACATTGACAAAGCCGAGTACCGACTAGAGAGTCGTTTTTCAGGAAGGTTATGTCGTTTTGAATAGGTATTTTCAAAGATATTTTACCTAGATGCGGCAAGGGTCTAGTTAGGCCACATGTCACGAGGGCGGCGCTACCTTCAGTTTTGTGGCCTCGGCTTTATTCGGTACTTTTCGGCTAAATTCGGCATTGCCGCTTCGTTTAAAGCGATTGTTTCGACCACATGCCACAATGCGGCGCTATAAACGTCGAGCGGGTATTTAAAATGTTTGCATTATTATGAATTATTTATGTATATTAACGGACTGCAACGGAATTTTTCCTATTTGAAAATACTTGCAGTACATATAATTCACTCTTATGACGAAAAAAATATCTTATAATATAGGACGTAATAAAAAATGCAGAAGTCATTGAATATTAAGAGCACAAATAGAAGAAAAATAATACATTTTAATTTTAATTTATAAACACGTATATTACCTCAACTATATTAATTAAATTAAAGTAATTATATTAGATACATTAGTATTTTTAATGAATGATTATCCACTGTAGGTTGCATGATCCACTGTAGGGAGGTTTCCCCTACACAAATTAACGCAAAGAAAATTCAAAAATACAACGTGAAAAATGATAAAATTTTAGGGCTCTACTATAACGATACAAGATTTTTATTTGTCGAAAAATAAAAATCCCCAATCTAAAAATATCCGAAATTATAATTTAACGAATTATATAATTTTTGAATTATACAAATTTTAATTATGTAATTAACGAATCATTAAATTTCCATACAATTTACAAATTTTCGAAATTTAAAATTTGACGAAAATAAACAATTAGTTATTAAAGAAATATTAAATAATAATTATTCATTTTTGTCAATATTAAATTTCGGGAATCAGCCAGATTCGTAGAATTTGATAATTGGACAATTATTAGTTCCGTAAATGTTAATTTCGGAGATTACTGAGATTTTCAGCTTCGCAGTAAATTTAAAATCCTGTCATTTTAAAATTCAGAGATTTCATAATTCACGAAATTATATTTTCGGAATCCGTTAATTTGTGTATTTATTATCTCTTCACTTTTCATTACTCCTTTCATAAATAACTAACTTAATAAACTAGGATTTATTATTAGTTTTCGCAGAAATCCTTATAAATGTTTTCAAAGATTATTGAAAAGAAAAAATATAACGTATGTGGAGATGTTTAAGAAAAAAGTATTATTTCAAGCAGGTACATATTGAAATTTTATTTTTAATTTCTAAACTTTCTCCTTTTTTTCTGGTAATCGATCGCTTTTGCGCGAATTTACTTTCCTACATAATTATTCATAATAAATTCTATAATTTGTTTTCAAAATTGTAATTAAAGTTTTTAGTGATTTCATAATAAAGTTTTGTATTCAAGACTAAAATGTTGCATCAGTACAAATTTAATTTTGACTTTTGATTCCCTTAACTCTAATTCCATTTTTACTTCTTATGATGTTTCCTTGAATATTTTATTGAAAATTGTACAAATAGACATGTCTATTTGTAAATCTGTACTGAAGAGTTTTAGTTTGGTTAGAAAATACTTTAAAGTTAGAAGTTTTGAACATTGAATAGTTGAATAGCCGGACATTTTTTTCTTATGGTTACTTTTTACGAAGACAGAAGTTATTATCCAATATAAAATTGGAACAGTTACAAAATATACAGTACTTTTTAAATAAGTATTAGAAGATTAACACATTTTAGTTGAAATGTACGAAGTTAAATATCTAATTTAAAAATGGAATATTCCAAATTCATCAACTGCAATTTTGAATGTTCTAACTTGAGCAATTTTTTTATTTTTATCAAATCTTTGCTTGGAAATTTAACTATTGTTGAAACATTTTTTTCGTTGAAAATTAATTTTTTTGAACTCACATTTGAACTATTCCGTTTGTTTTCGAAAATTGATCTTTCTTAGTCGGAAATTCAACTATTTGGTTGCAAGTTCATGAATTTCGTTCAAAAGTTATATTATTTGGCAGAAAATTAGTGAAAAATTTAACTATTTGGGTAAAAATATATTTATCTGGTTGAAAATATGTCTTTTTTGTTGAAAATTATTTTTTGTATTGAAAGCTCATATTTTTCAATTCAAAATTCAACTGTATGGAAGAAAGTTCTATTTTTGGCTCAAAAATGCAATAGTATTGTAAAAATTTGAGTTTTTAATTTGAAAATTATTTTCATAAAATGAAAATGTAGCAATTCCATTTTTGGTTCAAAGATGATTTTTTTTATTTTGAAAATTCAACTATTTGGTTAAAAATTTATGTAATTTGTTCAAAAATAGTCCTTTTTTTGTAGAAAATTAATCTTCTTGTTTTAAAGTTCGACTTTTGGAATGCTATTTCTTTCTTTATTCACTAGAAAATCTTTTTTGTTTGAAAACTCAACTCTTGTTGAAAATTCGTGTTTTAGAATTAAAGATTCAACTGTTTTGTAGAAAATTTGAATTTTCTCTCGAAAAGTGGACAGTTTTGGTCGAGAATTCAACTATTTGTCGAAATTTGAGCAACTTTGTTAGGAATTTATTTTGTAGTTAAAAATTTATCAATTTAGTGACAGTTTTTTTATTGTTAAAAACTAAGTTTTTCAACTAACAATTTCAATGTTTGGTTGAAAAGTAACGGAAAAAAATGTGTCGTGAGTTAGGATTTTTGGCATTTCATATATTTTTTTGCGATTTTGGAACGTTATAAACACCACGAAAAAAATGTTTCTCATAAATAAAAAATAATAAAATGTTTCTGTGGTTCAAGCTGACGCAATTTCAGGTTCGGATCAATTTAAAGTACATGTTTTTGTATATTTTCAAACAATTTTAAATGAGGAACATTTTTTTTAATTAAAAAAAAATGTTTAATTGTAAATTTTAGAGAGAGAATAGAAGATATTAATAAGATAATAATAAGATATTAATAAGAAGATATTCTATAATTTGTTATTAGAATTGTAATGAAATTATTTAGCGATTTCATAATAAAGTTTCTTATGCAAAACTGAAAAAATAGACATGTCTATTTGTATTTCTATATTGTAGAATTTTAGTTTGATGAGAAAATACTTTAAATTAACAGTTTTGAACATTGAAAAGTTTAGTAGCCGGGAATGTTTTTCTTAGGGTAACTTCTCACGAAGAAAAATCACAAAATTAAAAAAGAATTTAATACATTTACATTCCATTACATTACAGACATTTGGAGAAGAATAGTTATTGAATGCTCTTTTCAATCTTTTTCTTTGTTTGGAAAATGAATTTGAAAATTAAAAAAAAAACGTTGCAAAAAATGCAGTTGGTAGGAGTTATAATTTTTCAGAAATGATTTTTTTAATTTTGAACTTTGCTCTGTGAAAGGAAACTCTTAGATTTCAGCAAGCACTCTGAAAATATTTAAAACAATTTCCAACGATTTTTATGATTTTTATCTAAAGTTAATCCGAAGAAATAAAATTTTTAATTAATGAAAAATAAAAGTACCGAATAATAAATGCCCGAATTTTTATATTTTAAAAATCCAAATTTATCGAATTCTATGATTTCAAAAATATTCAATTAACGAATTATTAAACTAACTTAAATTTTTTAATTCGCGAAATTCAAATTTCAATAATTAGTAAATTAATGATTAAATATTTAAAATAATTATAAATTATTTCATCAATCCCGTCGTGCTGGATACTTCAAAGAAGTTTGAAATATTTGATAAATTACTTACCTAATTATTTAATGAAATATTTACCTTAAAATATATTTTCGGCAAATTTTAATTTCTCAATCTTAATTACTTAGGGAATTGAATAATTTATTACTTTCATAATGCGTTTATTATATAATTTGAAAATTATATGATTCAATTTTGGATTTTGGAAATTTTAAAATTTGATAATTTATTATTCGATATTTCTATTCTTCGTCAATTTATCTATTCGGTATTTACGGTTATTCCCTTAATGTGAAGCAGTTCCAGATAAAAAAGTCAAATTCAGAAACGTTTCAATTTGGGAGCGGTTGTTTTCATTTAAATTACAAGACTTCCAATTATGCAATATTGAAGGGTGTCACGGCATAACCGTGAAGTGCCACTTTTTTCAAAACACGTTTTATTGGCTCAAAAATACTCTAAAATTCCACCGCACATTTTAATGAACAAAATTTTGGACTCTGAAATTGTTTAAACAGTTTTTGTTTAAACAAATTGTTCAAAAATGCAAGATACGGGAAAACTAATAGCCCCATTCGATTCTGCGGAAAAAATTACATAAAGTCCATGTATTGGACAATTTTTTTGTCCACCCAACTTGTTATGCAGTATAAATACAAATTCTATAACATTTAATTGTTTATTTATACTTCGTCACCAATTGGTTCCATGAAAAATTGCGAAATGCATATATAATTGATGTAATTTCTTCCGTAGAATCGAATGGCATTATTATTTTTTCAGAATCTCGCTTGTTAAACAATTTGTTGAAACAATTTAGAAATAAATGTTTTTCTTGAAAAGTCTTCTATTACTTTTTATGCTATTAGAAATTCAGCCTAAAAAAGCATTTAAAAAAACATTTAAAAAAATTAAAAATCCGATGGACTTACACACGGTTTTGACCTCAGTCGACTTTTGACGCTATATGTATCTCAAAAAGAATTAACTTTTTTAAAATTTTGTTTATTGAGATCTGTAGAGCTCCATCAAATCTCGAATGTACTTTCTAATTTTTTTTAAGAATTCAATTTTTGAGAAGATTTTGTCTTTCTCCTGAAAAATTTATCTCGATGGATCTTCATGCTTTTGCCGCGACACCTCGCCTCAATTGCAAAAATTACGCTTCAAATTTAATTAAAATTATATCAAATTAAACATTTCTGGTAAATAATGTATGTATGCTGATTACGTGAATTTAATATTTTACTGCAATATAAAATTCCATTTATTTGGATCCATTGATCCTCTAAATCTTCTGCTCACTCACCAGAAGTACATAATTCAAGTCATAGTACTGCCTGAATATTCGTGGGCTCACTTTTTGGCTCACTCATTCACATCATTGACGGTGACTCATTCACGCGCTTCGACGCGGTTGCTATGGAAACAATGAAAAGTTGTAGAGGGCAGCACCTCGATATAGACGAAAAATAGTTAGCTATATATTTTCGGTATCCCCACTCCTGACCCTTGCCGCATCTAGGTAAAATATCTTTGGTATTTTCTATTTTCAAGTTGTGACGTAAGTTTGCAAGATGGCCGCTCGCCGAGGGCCACAGCTAGGTGGCGCTAATTGGCTAATCAAAGTTCCGCGGAAATTCAAATTAGATTAATGAAAATTTTCATTTTTTATAGAAGAAATTAATAATAAAAGTTTACGAAGTAACTCGTCATTTTAAAATTCAGTATAAGTAGTTAAATATTCTTTATAAAATTGGCTATAGTTTATAATTCAAAGTACATTTTTTCGTAACTTTTTCTATTTTTTGCATTGAATTGTTGAATTTTCAACTAACGAAGAAAAATTTTGAACCACTAATGAAATAGTTCAAGTTTCAAACATGAAGATCAATTTTCTACTAAAAAGTCAAATTTTCAATAATATACATAAATTTTCAACCAAATAGTTGACGTTCCAGAAAAAATAATGATAATTTTCAACCAAAAATGGAACAATTAAATTTTTAGCTAAGAAAATTGAATTTTTAACAAAATAGTTAAACTTTTTATGGAAGAAATGAATTTTCAACTGAAAAAGATAAACGTTTAGCCAAAAATGGAATATTTGAATTTTCATTTAAACAAATTAATTTTCAACCAAGAAGAAAAAACAAATTTCCAACCAAAGACATGAATTTACAACCAAAAAGAATTGTATTTTACCAAGAAATACGACTTTTCAAGAAAATAGACGAATTTTTAAACACACGGTTAAATTTTCAACGAAAAAATCTCAATTTTTCACCAAAAATAGAATATTTGAATTTTCAGTTAATTAATTTTCAAAAGAAAAAAGAATTTTCACCAAATTAGTTAAATTTTGAGTCAGAGAGATCAATCTTCAACAAAAAGATGAATTCTGAACAAAATAGTTCATTTTTCAACTAAAAAAGATTTTAAATTAAAAAGCGTTGAGTTCAATCCAAAATTGTAAATGGCGTAAATTTTCAAATCCCCCCCCCCCCCCCTCCCAATCAATAGTATACTTGAGAATATATGTACCCCATATAAAATACAAGATTATTCTAATAGAAAAAACTAAAAATGAAATATTTTTCAGCGGGAGTTCAAAAATTCGTCATTTTACTATTTTTTTGGAATTTAAAATTGCAACGTAATTAGTAAATTTCGGAATTTCCAAATTTCCGAAAATGGTGATTTCCATATTTTTTAGCGGGAATTTTAAAATTCATGAATTTAATATTTTTTCTAATTTAAAATTTCGGCGAAATTAGTAAATTTTCGAATTTTGAAATTCGCAACAATAGTAAAGTGCGGAATTTTCAAATTCTCGAGAGGAAGCAAAGAATTAATAGTACGCTAAAGAATATAAATATCCAATATAAAAATTGAAAATAATTATTCGAACAGAAAAAAACGATATAATATTTTTTTTAACGAGAATTTGTAAACTCGTCAATTTATTTTTTTGGAATTAAAAATTTCAGCGTATTTAGTACATTTCCGAATTTTCAAATTTCCAAAATTAGTGGATTGCTTAATTTTTAAATTCTTGAGAGAAAGAAGAATTTATACTACACTTGGGAATATAAGTACCCCATACAAAATAAAACATTATTCTTAAAGAAAAAAATCAAACTTTTTTGGCAGGAATTCAAAAATTTTTCAATTCACTTTTTTTTTTAAGTTAAACTTTCGCCAACTTACTATTTTCGGGAATCTGAACATTCGAAATTTAAAATTTTAGGAATGAACAATTTCGATAGATTTACTTTCTTGTGGGAATTAAGAATTTTGGGGAATTTTCTGTTTTTCGGGAAATTTTCCTTTCGGAAAAATTATTTCATCGCCCTTTCCAATCAAATTGATTAGATTAATTTATTTAGAATTTTCAATTTTTATTTTTTAGATTTTTTTAACCTATTAAAAAAGATGTTCAAAATTAAGAAAAAAATATATTTTCAATAGTGGCACATTTGTTTTAATTTTTTTAAATCTGATGAGAGATTTAAAAAATCTTAAGCTTAAAAAATTTCGAAAATTAACAGAATGGCGGCGATCGTTCTTAAAATCAAAAATTCTCACTTTTGTTTCAAAATATTTGCATGAGATACAAAAAAAGTTTAAACAACAAATAATTGGTTGTTTCTCTTTGAAAGGCCTATAAAAACTCCCCTGCCACTTTCTGATATTTCACCAAAAAACTTTTGAAAAGGAACAACTTTTTTGTGCAAATTTTTTTTGTATCTTGCGTATTTTTTGAAGAAAACGAGATTTTTTCGTTTTAAGAAAAATTGCCGCAATTTTGTTAGTTCTCAAAATTTTTGAATTTTTTTTGGCACAATTAAAAAAAAAATTTGGAAACATTTTTGGCATCCGGTCTTAAAAGTTTTCTAATTGTATACGCTTCGTCTATTATGCTAAAGCAATAAATCATCAAATCATACCAAATAATAATTATAAACTATTTTAAAGTAATGTATATAGATTAATTTTCAATTCGAATATTCAATAGAATATTTTATTTAGTCTTATTTATAATAATATTCATATCTATACTTATATTTATCATTCATTATTTATCATTAATTATTTATTATTTATTTAGTTTTATTTACTATAATGAAATGACGGTATTAAAATCAGTTAAAATTCATTATAAAATAAGCAACACAAAAATTAATTTTTGAAATAATTTTATTTGTTCACATATTAACAAAAAATTGCAAAGAAAATGCATTACTCAACGCTCCGGATAACATCCGAATCTTAAAGTACACTAAACCTAATTCATGTAAACTTTCGAATATATAATGAATGAAAATTACAATTAAGTGATTTCAAAAACGAAGAGTGGATTACTATATACAGGTAATATAATTTAATTGATTTAAATATCGCAGTATCACAATATTATATCCCTTCTCTTCAGATAAATAAGCTATTGCTATCTTAATTTATATTAAAATATAATAACATATTGGCAAATAAAGGACGGAATGCAATTTTCACAATAATTACATTCAAGCACTAAGATATCAAAGAAATAGTTATTTAGTAAACATTTCTTATCCCTATGGGCAATCAATATTCTCACAATGTTGCTGCAACATTGCAGGATTTTTTTGCAACATTGTCTCAATATTGTCACAATATTGACGCAAAACTGTCCAACAATTGTTGCAACATTGCAGCAATATTGCAAAGCTGTTGGAGATATCTAGTGCTCGAATATTTTTAATTGTATCTGAATATCTTATTTGTGGATAAGAGATTTTCCCTAATATTGATCAACAACTTGGTTGATCCAGTCAAGATAGTAAGAAACTCGAGAGTAAACCCCAGGAACACCAGCTTTACCACAACCAATACCCCAGGAAACGACTCCAGCCAATTGCCATTTTCCTTGTCTTTCACAAACCATGGGACCACCACCATCACCTTTGCAAGCATCTTTTCCTTCTTCTCCTCCTGCACAGATGAATCCTGGATGCAGATTGAAACTTGGTCCTAATCTGGTTCTTCTCATTTGTTGTTCACAAACAGGGTTGCTCACGACTGGAACATCCACTTCCTTCAGGATGTTTTGGTATTTTCCAAAGTCCCCGAAAGCGTCTTTGCCCCATCCGGTTGTCCAACATCTGAAAATAGAAACAAGTCTTAAATAAGATACGATTTTTATGCGCTTTACTGCAATGTTGTAAAGAAGGACTTAAATACAAACCTGGTGCCAGTGAAGTCTTCGAATTTTTGTGGAAGGCAAGCTGGACTAATGTGAGGATTCTTCTCAAAGTTGACATCTTGATCCAGTTTCAAAATAGCGAGGTCATTATAAAGGGTACCGGCATAAAATTCCGGATGAACATACACGCTGACAACATCTCTTTCGATGTATGGGAAGAATTCGACATCATGATTGACATCCCATTCGCCAAGACGAGCTCGGAGATCTCGACCTGCATGAGTTTTTACGCAATGAGCAGCAGTCAGGATGTGACGAGGTGAAATTAGGGTTCCACCACAAACATAAACACTCTCAGATGGGTCCTTCTTTAAGATAGCCACTTGCCAGGGATATTCACCTGAAGGACAAAAATTGAGTCTATTTAGAAAACTGAAACTTTTGAAGATTTAAAGAGCTAAGATAAAATGAAAAGTAAAATAGTAAAGAACAATAAAGATGAGAAGAGAAAAAGAAGAAGAGGAAATCATATTTTTCCTACCGAATTCTGAATCTCCATCAACGTAAACAGGGTTCTTGATACGACCATTGATTCCTTGACCATTCCTCGTTCCACATTGACCAGGTCTTCCAGGGCGACCAATAATATTGGCTTTACGACAGCAGACATGACTAGGTCCACATACAGGTGGTCTTCCAAATTGTCTCTACATACATTAGAAAAATAATGATCAGACATCCAAACAGATAAGTTACCTAATAACTATTTTTTCCCAAACTTAAGGCCCAATCCGCTAAGGTACTTGGAAGCAAATTCAAAACTAAAATATCTTCCCAAAGATGCTCGCGAAATCCCAAAAATTAAAAACACTAGCTTAAATTCAAAAAGAGAGTATTAAATGTCTGTTGGTGGTCCAATAAGGCAAGGAAAGAAGTAATAAGTAGTAGTTTCTTAATAAAAGAGAAGGTTGTCAGTATAATGCAGTTAAAGCCAGTTAAAGTAGATATGTATAGGTAAATGTGATAGTAAGCAGACGTTAGGTAGTCGGATGAATCAGTTATATCAGAGAGATACTCCCTAATTTATTAGTTCAGTGAAAATCGTCGTGGTTCGTAGTCCAGTAGTCCATGATTTTTTCAGGACCAACTCTGATCTTCAGGCCTTCCTCGAACTTTCTTACCTCCTCAACCTCTCGTTTCTTTCTTGATGGAAAAGAAACTTTTCCATCTCCAAAACCTCCTTTTCCCTGATTATTTCTGACTCCCTGATTGTTCCTGAAACCCTGATTATAATGCTCTGGTTGCTGATTATTGTCTCCTATTTGTGGGTCGAAAGCTCTGTTGCTTTCAGCAGAAATATTAGCTCTTGCATTTCTGTAATAGCCATCATTGTACTCTCCATAGTCTCCAAAATTGTCATCATCATAGTCATTTTCTTCCCTATTGTAATATCCAGGATATCCATATCCACCGTGGTGGGTTGGTCTGTAAGGCTTCTGCTGATGATAATGGTGATGCTCATGGTGGTGTTGATAAGGTTTCTCATAATGAGCAGGACCATAATTCGGATAGTGTGGTTGAGATGGATAAAAATGACCAGGTCGATCAACATAGGTAGGGGGTCCAGAAGGATAATGTTGAGGAGCATAGTTTCCTTGATATCCTCCAAATAAAGCCTGTTTCTTGTTTTGTAGGATATTACCAAATTTGTTGACGAGACCCTGATTGGGTGTCACATGCAGGTTTACAAATGGTTTGATCACCTTTTCTCCGTAATCATCTTTTGTCACCTGAACTGCTACCAAAGGGTTTACCGATACAAGACCTAAATTGATTCCCTGGCCTCCAGCACCATATCCTCCAGGACCATATCCTCCAGCACCATATCCTCCAGCACCATATCCTCCATTACCATATCCACCAGCACCATATCCAGGGTACGGATTTATCAGAGATTGTTCACCATACGGATTGATTGGATAGTTGCCTCCACCAGATTGCGGAAGACCAAAGCTCACGCCCCAGGTTGGCTTCAGATTTAACTTGGATGTGTCCAGATTTCCAGCTAACAAGCGCTGCAAAGAGAGCCAAAGAGAGCCACGTCGTAAAGATTAAGAGGTCCTAGGGTTTCTGGGTTAGCACGTTGGTTAGCCAATTTCGTCAGATTTTTACATGCTACAATTACTACACTGAACCAGCAAAAAGGTTCTTTTATGATGAACAAATTAATTTACTATTATTATTGATGAAGAAATATAATATAGTGTGCTAATAACGAATACTGTTTGCTGGGAACAAATACGATGAAACCCGGACCTCCTCTAACTCAGTGACTCTATAGGCCCTCAAGGTCGATGGTCTCTTCGAGTCTTATGAGTCGTTTATCGTGAGATTTTCAGTTAGTCAAAAGTGAAAGAGAAAGTTTATGATTGTTAGTTTATGATTTTTAGTGATGCAATAGAGATGATTTCGAGAAAATTTGAGATTTCCTTGTAACATGTTCAGGTGAACTGAGCAATTAATGAAGATCGACAATCTTGAAAAAAAACTAGATATCCATTCGAGAATCTCGCAAATTATTTTTATATTCTCGGTCCTCATGAAATTTTGAGTTCATCTGAGCATGTTTCAAGAGAATCTCGAATTTCACAAAAATCGTCTTAAATGAATCTTTAATGGTTTCAGAACCCCACTGAAGAAGCTTTATAATGGGGTTCCTAAAAAAGTGAGGAATTAGTATTTTGTTAGAATTTATTTTTAGATTAGTAGAAAGTATATCCCAATGTTAAACACAAAAGTTCTTGATTCGGTAAGAATTGAGCCATGAGAGTAATTTTCAATCAATGATAGGCGTTCCTTACTGAATCAGCAAAAATATTGTTAAATAAAACTTACACTTTCAGCTTCCGGCGTCTTGTCCTTGGCATCCAGATGTTTCACATCCCTCTTGGTTCTCTCTTTCTCTTCCTTTGTTGTTTCGTCCTTGAGATCCTTTTTCTCTTCAAGCTGTTCAGCCTCATTGACTTCTTTGGTAATTCGAACAACACTCATGGTATTATTTCCGTCTGTGACAACAGCAGTTTCAGCTTCGATGTCCTTTCCAAGGTTTCGGGGATCAATCGCAAGATAAAGGTCATCTTTCCTTCCAGCTTGATTAAGAGTCGTGCACTGATCATAAGGAACGCATACGCAATCATCGTAACTGTTGGATGCCAATCCATTTTCAAAACCATTGCTTGATCCGAAGTTGTTATTGTTTGATCCGAAGTTGTTGCTGTTTGATCCGAAGTTGTTGCTGCTTGATCCGAAGTTGTTGCTGTTGGACCCGAAGTTGTTGCTGCTTGATCCGAAGTTGTTGTTGCTTGATCCGAAGTTATTTGATCCAAATCCATTTGACCCCAATCCGTTGGGACCTAAACCATTTGGTCCCAGTCCATTCGATCCTAAACCATTTGGTCCGAATCCATTTGGTCCCAATCCATTTGATCCAAATCCATTAGATGCCAATCCATTTGAATTAAATCCATTACCAGATGCAAAGTTATTGTTTGACCCAAATCCAGTGTTCAACTGCTTTCCAGTTTCAACTTGCTTCTCACCATTGAAAAACGAGGTTTGTTTTGGTTTCTCATAGACAGGGTACCTATTAGCATAATTGTCCGTGGCAGCTCCCAAAAGGTTATTTCCAGAAGAAGGTTTCTTAGTGTTGAAAGCTTTTTTGAAGTCTTCAAAGTCACCGCCATTTCCATAACCATAACCATTGTTAGAAAGAGCTCCAGTAGTTCCTCCAAGAATAATTGGTTCCTTGTTACCTACATCATCTCCGTGAACATAGTGATGATGAACATGCTGCTGAACTCCAGAACCCTGACCGAGAACCATTTGTTTCTTGCCAATGTACTTATCCTCATAATCGACTTCTCCATCAATACCAACTTCGTAAACTGGTTTTGATCCATGAATATATCCAGGTTTTTTGTATCCAGGATATGGTCCATTGAATGAAGGTGGTGGTCCAGAGAAGGGAGGGTGTGATCCATGACTGGGACCAGAATGTGGTGGTCGGGAATAAATGGGACTAGGTGGTCTGGAACCAAAACCTGGTGGGAATGGTACCGGTCTCGGTGGGCCGTACGGTCTTTTCACTGGGATGGCAGGAAGTGGACGACCGACTGGCTTTATTGTAACCGGCTGGGCGTAGATTATCTCTTGAGGCTGGATGTCACGGTGTGGTGAGTAAAAAGGTCGTCTGCCTTCTGCATTATCGCACTGAAACGTTATGAAAATTTGTTAGAATGACCAAGAACGCCCCTGAGGAAGCAGCCTTGCTTATTTTCTGCGTAGCTCATGTGGAAACTTACGTTCATGAGGCCAAGAGAGCAGAGCTTGTCTCTAATGTAGGTTCGAGCAATTGTGTCATTTCCTAGTTGAAGGGCATTCTGCACATTTGGATCAGAGTAGACTTCATCGAAGCCGTCCAGATTTCGCCCCTGTCGGTTAGATACCAGAATATCATCGATCACAGATTCCACCTGTCGAATTTCGAAGATTGTTTGTTTTAATGGACTTTGAAATTTGAATTGAGATGTTTTTTTTAGCATGATAGTGAAAGTAGCCAAAAACTGCTGGCTAGCAGTTTCTATCAATTAAAACTTAATGGGAAGCCCTTTCCCAAAGAGTTCTCCACTAAAGAAAGAGTTTGATTTTTTAATTGATTTATGTAGGTAGTTTTTTTTTTATACGGAAGTGTAGGTAAATTTTTCTTGACTGTGTTCTAAAAACTAAAAAAAGAAGGAAGGGGATTTGGTGGTTGACTTCTTTTTCATTCCGTTTTTTATTTGGTTTGTTAAATTTTCAAGAATTTCATGCTTAAATCCAATTAGATTTCTAGTTTTTAAATTATATCGTTGCTGGGAACATGTATACGAATTTTTCTGATATTTATTAGAAATTTCAAAATCTTACCGACTGTTGAGAAAGTGAATCTGTGGTTTGATCATTTCCACTGGTTCCAAGTTCATAGACTTCATGCTGTTCTTGTTCCACTTGTTGAGATTGTTGAGGAACAGCATCAGAGGCAGAAAAACTACTTGGTTGAAAAGAATCTTGTTGATTAGATGCAGATCCAGTTTGATCCTCTTGCCAAGACCATTGCTGTTGATTTGAGGAAGCTGAAGAAGAGGATTGAGCAGAAGCTGAACTTTGGTAATTTACTTGTGTGGCTAAACCTTGACCCACAAGGCCCACCAAAAGGATGAACCACATCTCCATTCTGAAACAAAAGAAAAATGTTTAGTAGAAACTAAATTTTAGACTATTGGAAGATAACAAAATATTCGTTTTTCGGAAGAAAACCAAAGTTTGAGAAAACTGATCCTGAAATTCCGCTCACAGATTAATTTTTTTTCATTCATACAAAAATTACTGCAAAATGAATATAATCATTTTAAATTAGAGACAGATTTTCATTGGAACAAAAAACCATTTATTGGAAGCTATCATTTTTTCCTTGATCTAAGAAAATCAATTAAAATTAATTGAATCCAAGGAATGTTATTTTTGTTCATTTTCATCAAATTCTATATTTAACAAAAGTTATATTTTAAAAATTTTCATTTTTCATTACAATCTAACAACAAAATATGCACATAACTAAATTACCGTATTTTTTAAAACCAAATTTTTTTTTTAATTTTCGAAATAAGAATTTTTAGACCTCATTCCATCATTGTACGACTATTTTTGATTTGAAAAAGTCTTTATAAATTCTTATTTGCAATTTCCAATTTTGGACAGTTTTGAGCACATTGGCCCACCTGATATACATTTTATTTTGAAATATTGATTCAAGTTTTGAGGACTTCAAAATATATCTTAAAAAAAATATCTGGAAGATTTCAAGACAAGTTTTTTAATTTTGATGATTAAATTAAATATTATAAACAAATTCAATCATTTCAAATCATATAAAGAAGTTTCAAAAGTATTTCAAATATTCGAAAATAATTTGAATCTTGAGAAGATTTTAAAACATTTAAAACAAAATGTAGACTTTTGAAGTTTCTCAGAAAATAAGCTTTTTAATGATTTTAAAAGGTTCCAAGCGAATAATAATTTGTCTTAAGATCCCTGGGAAAATTTCAAATGATTTTTCAATTAGGAAAATAAAATATAACACAAAATTGAGAATCCTTTTGAAACATTTTAAACGATTTCTAAAAATTTCGGAAAAATAATGTAGAAGATTTTTAAGTAAAATTTGTCGATTCAGCAAGTATATACAAAAATTTAGAAGCTTTTTAAGAATTTTGAAAAGTTTCAAGGAATAAAGAAACTTTTCTTAAGATTTTTCGGAAAATTTTATATGATTCATTATTTTGAAAAATTAATTTTTAAAGAAAATTTGAAAACATTTTTTTTTCTGGAAAATGCAACTGCTTGATTGAAAATTAATCTTCTTTGGTTGAGGATTCAACTATTTTATTGAAAATTCGTCCTTTTTTCATAAATGCAACTGTCTGAACTGCCTGGTTAAAAATCCACTTTTTTCGTTTGAAATTCATTATTTTAGTATAAAATTCATGCATTTTGTTGAAAATTCGTCTTTTTTGCAGAAAATTAATGTTTTTTGTTGAAAAATTAACTATTTTATTGAAAATTTGTATCTTATTGAAGAAAAAATGGTTTTTAATAAAGATACAAATATTTTTTTATTGCAATATGAACTATTGAATTTTTGTTTAAAATTAATCCTAATTGGCTGAAAATTAAACTACTTGATTCAAAGTTGAACTATTTCATTTAGAATAAACTTTTTTTGTTGAATATTAATGTTCTTTGTAGAAAATTCTTCTATTTAGTTTAAAATTAACTTTTTTTGGTTGAGGACTCAACTATTCTGTTAATAATTTATATTATAAAATATATTTTGTATTAAAAATTGTATTTTTTACTGTATAGTTTGAAAAATTCTGAACTGAACATTAATTTTAATTTGGCTGCAAACATTGTATTACCCTTCAATATTTTCACCATTTCTTCATCATATTAAAAAGAACCATTTCGATAATTTTTCAAATTATAAATTAAATGTAGTTCTTTTTAAGACATTACGAAATGAAAGACTTTCCCTCCTGGCGCTTTCTTCTCGTATTTTGATGTCTGATCTCATAATGTCGCTCAGTATTAAACTCAGTAGTTTTCTCTTTAAGATTTAATAATCTGGGAATAGTTGAAACTGGATTATTGTTTATTATTCGGAAAACAATATTTAGTGAACAATTATGGATTTTTCAAAATTCAAATACAATCTGATTTTTAAATTGTATTAAAAAAAAAAAATTAACACTCGAAAGGTGAAATAAAAAAGCGTGTAATGAGAAAGAAGAAAGTAAGCCCTATTGTGAATATGTCAACTTCTTGATTTATAGTTCACGTTGAGGAAATACGTCTTCTGCTGATGGAGGAATAATTTCTCCAAAGAAAATAACAAGAAAGTGTATCTTACTTTCTTGAAAATAAGGTTCATTAGCAGATCAAATAAGTTTTTAAAATTAAAATTAAAAAATTTTAAATTCATCTTTATCATCCAGCATTCAAATTTAACTAGGATATTTTTGGAAGTAAGAATCATGATCAAATTTGAAAAAATGCACTTTTAAATGTCATTGTTCGAATAAAAAAAAATTAATAAACATTAAAAATTAAAAAACATTCACAAAAATCTACTAGCAATAAAAATAAAATTTTTAGTCCTTTTATTTATTTCTTATTTGATTATTGTTGATCTTAATATTTTGGTTATTTAGTTCTTTTTAAAAAAAATGCATTATTCAGCTGAAAGTTAAAAATAAAAATAATTATAATTTGAGAAAAAATCCATATATCTAGATAGTTATTCACGAAACAAAGAAAATAAGTCAGGTATAAGGCATTGAACGTTTCCCCTTTAGGAACCAACGAAAGTGAGAGGATGTTTGGGAGAAAGTCGTTTGACGCATTTATTCTATGTAATAGCTTTGCTGTATTATAGTGAGCAAATACGTCATTTCTTCGAGATTTTCTATGACGATACTCCCACAAATTCTTACATAATTGTCTACTTGCGAAAACATAAAATTCGATTACCTTCAAGAGGATTAAATTAAATTTTTTATATAATAAATTAAATTTTTTATACAATAAATTAAATTTTTTATACAATAAATTAAATTATTTTATATAATATCTTATTGTTTGTATTATTGCTTAGTCTCTGAGACCAGGAATTATATTTAGTACCGGAACTTTATTAATTTATTATTAGTGTCAAGGATTGAGTTTCATCTTCAATTACATTGTTCTACAAAAAACATAAAAAACCGTCAGTTTCTTTTCACAAAAAAAATTGCTTTTCCGTTTTAGATATTAAATTAATAACATTTTTTTGTGCAACGATGGTTTTAAAAAAGGGAAGACTTTTTATTACTTCATCCAAGCGATTTTTAAACAAAAAAGGAATATCTAATTTTTTAAATAGAAAATAAACAAATATAAGTTCTTTTCTTTTTTAATATTGTTGATTTATTCATGATATTCATTTTGGACTCAACTTTTATTTATCTTTTTTTTTTAATTCTATGGATCTTGTTTCTAAGATTCTCGGGATCGAATTACCTAAGAATTATTGAAATGTCATGTAACTGATAAGAATTTTAAGTGACTTTATTTTGCAATCAAGTGTGACATGTTTCATCGATAGCAAAAAGGACATTAGCATACAATGGTACTAAAATCTTCACTTGAGTCGAAGAAGAGAAAGTTCCTCGCGTCGTTGAACCGCAAAACCGCGTGGGTACAATTATTTGCTTTTAAAAAGTTTCTCCACTTTTAAAGTTTTCCATCAATTTCGATTTCATTCATCGAAGAAAGTAAACAAACAACAAACAGAAGTCAACAATCTTCACTTTAGCTGATACAATATTTTGGTCTTTTTGATGGAGAACCTTTACATTTACCTATTTTTTATTTGAAATATTTTGAAAATAGTTTCAAGGAAAATACCAAAATTAACTTTTGAAAAACGACTGCCCATTTTCTCATTGAAGAAAATATCATTATTGGCCTAAAAACATCGATAAGCATTTTCTTTTTGTGGACAATTTTTTTCTTTTTTGGGATTTTTATACAATTTTGAAAATTTTGTTCTTTGAAAAAATGATGCAGTTTTGAAAAATTTGCAAAAAAGACACTTGTCAAAATTGAAAGCACCACTTTCACTAGGTTCAATTTCGGTTTATTATTTTTATTTTTTTCGCGAAATGTACCTACCTCCTTAAGGAAACACTCTCACGACACTAAGTTTCTTGAACACTGTAATATGTCTTATATAGCCTCTCTCTCTCTCCTCTTCAAACACTTTCTCCGTGTAAGAGTGAGCTTTTACTGAGAGCGTCGAATCTTATATACAGTTTTGGGGATGCTGCGACTGCCACGGTGGGGTTAGCCCGTGAGTCATACGGAGTGTAACCCGGACCTTCTGTAACTTGAGTATATTACATAAATTTCACCCCATACTTGATTTAATCTACTTGCTTTTTCGAAATCAAATTTGAAATAACGAAAATTTTTTTTTATTCTGGGGGTTTTCAATAAAAAAGAGGATGGTCCATAAGAGAAATTTTTCGTAATCAATCAATTAATCTACCAATCAATCAATCAATCAATCAATCAATCAATCAATCAATATAAACATTTCACTACAATGCTACTCTGTTACTCTCTCGTGGTTTTGAATCAAATAAAGAAAGTATAATACCAATCAATCTAAATTTACCCCCAAACTTGATTTAATGCGGTAGCTGTTTCCCACTGAAATTTTATAAATTATTTTATTAATATTTTAATTTTTAATTTTTTTTTTAAATTAATGTTATTAATTAAAATAGGAAGGCCCATGAGAGTGATTTTTTGAAATTAATCAATCAATTAATCAATCTGACTTTACCCCTGAACTTGATTTAATCTACTAGTTTTTCCAAGTTAAAATGTTTCAAATTCAAAATTTTGTTCTCTCTTGGGCTCTTGAATAAAAAAAGGATAATCCATAAGAGAAACTTTTCAAAATCAAACAATAAATCAATAAATAAATCAATCAATCAATCAATTAATATAAAATTTTCTGCAAAATTTATTTCATCCTCTGGCTTTTCCAGATAAAATTTGTTCAAATTCTACTTTCTTATTCTGTCGCGTTTTTGAATCAAATAAAAAGATCTATCACAGTGAGTTTCTTTAACTCAATTATTCAATTTAAATTTCCCCTCAAACTTTATTTAATATGCCATTCACATTAAAATTATTGATCAATTCTAACTTATTTTTCCTTCGGATTATCGAATGAAGTAAGGAAGGCCCTTGAAAACGATTTCTTGAACTTGATCAATCAATCAATTAATTTAAACTTACCCCTAAACTTGATTTAATTTACTAGTTTTTCCAAGTTAAAATGTTTCAAATTCGAAATTTTTTTTTCTCTTCAGTTTTTGAATAAAAATAGAATGATCCATAAGAGAACATTTTCGATATCAATCAATGAATAAATAAATCAATCAATTAATATGAAAGTTTCTGCAAAATTTATTTCATCCCCTGACTTTTCCAGATAAGAAAAAATCTAATTTCTTATTCTGTCGCGTTTTTGAATCAAATAAAAAGGTCTATCACAGTGAGATTTTTAACTTAATCAGTCAATTTAAATTTACCCCCAAACTTTATTCAATACGCTAGCTGTTTCCCACTGAAATTATTCATAAATTCAAACGTATTTTTCTTTTGGGTTTCCGAATGAAATAAGGAAGGCTCTTGAAAGCGATTTCTCGAACTTAATCAATCAATCTGACTTTACCCCTGAACTTGATTTAATCTACTAGTTTTTTCAAATTAAAATGTTTCAAATTCGAAATTTTGTTTTCTCTTGGGCTTTTGAATGAGAAAATAATTATCCATAAGAGAACATTTTCGATATCAATCAATCAATAAATCAATCAATCAATCAATCAATTAATATAAAAGCTTCTGCAAAATTTATTTCATCCCCTGACTTTTCCAGATAAGAAAAAA
>CAKNXH010062868.1:37090-52950 GCA_932178445.1 Andricus quercusramuli | reverse complement strand
AAATCGATAAATCTAAATATTTGACTAAAATTCTACTTTTTACTCTCTTGTGTTTTTGTATTAAATCGAGAAGGTCTATAATAGTGACTTTTTAACTTGACCAATCCGTCTAAATTTGCCCCAAACTTTGTTTAATACGCTTGGTGTTTCCCACTGAAATTATTCATAAATTCAATATTTATTTTTCTTTTGGGGTTTCGAATGAAATAAGGAAGGCCCATGAGAGCGTTTTTTAAAACTTAATCAATCAATCAATTAAATAATCAATCTAAACATACCCCTGAGCTTTATTCAATCTACTAGCTCTTCCAAATTACATTTTTTTTAATTCTAAATTTTGTTTTCTCTCCGGTTTTTAAATTGAAAAAAAGGATGGTCTGTAAGAGAAATTTTTCGAAATCTCTCAACCAATCAATATCTCAATCAATCAATCAATCAATCAATCAATTAATATTAAATTTTCCGCAAAATTTATTTCATCCGCTGGCTTTTCCAGATAAAAATGTTTCAAATACTACTTTCTTATTCTGTCGCGTTTTCGAATCAAATAAAGAAGGTCTATCACAGTGAGTTTTTTAACTTAATCAGTCAATTTAAATTTACCCCCAAACTTTATTTAATACACTAACGATTTCACATTAAAATGATTGACCAATTCTAACTTATTTTTCTTTCGGATTATCTAATGAAATAAGGAAGGTCCTTAAGATCGATTTTTTAAACTTAATCGAGCAATCAGTTAATCAATCTAAACTTACCTTTGAACTTGATTTAATCTACTAGATTTTTCAAATTAAAATGTTTCAAATTTAAAATTTTGTTTTCTCTCGGGGGTTTGAATAAAAAATGATGATCTATAAGAGAAATTGTTCAAAATATCTCAAGTAATTAATCAATGAATCAATAAATCAATCAATCAGCCAATCAATCAATCAAAAATTTTCCGAAAAATTTATTTCATCAGCTGGCTTTACCAGATGAAAAATGTTCAAATTGTACTTCATTGTTATTTCGCGTTTTCAAATCAAATAAGGAAGGTTTGTCACAGTGAGTTTTTCAACTCAATCCAAATTTACCACCAAACTTCATTTAATACGCTAGCTGTGTCACATTAAAATGATTTATAAATTCTAACTTATTTTTCTTACGAATTTTCGGATGAAATAAGAAAGATTTATAAGAGCGATTCTTAACCTAATCAATCAATCAATCAAAATCAGCGAATCAATAAATCTCAATTTACCCCTGAACTTGATTTAATATACTATTTTTTTCAAATTAAAAAGTTTTAATTTACAAATTTTGTTTTCTTTCGGGGTTTTGAATGAAAAAGGAAGAGCTATCAAAAAAAAATTTTCCAAATCAATCAATCAATCACTCAAACAGTTAATCAGTCAGTCAGTTAATCAATCAATCTCAATTTACCCCCGAACTTTATTTAATCCACTAGCTTTTCCAATTTGAAATTTTTCCAATTTTAAATTTTGTTTTCTCTCGGTTGATTGAATAAAAAAAGGATGGTTCATATGAGTGATTTATTGAACTCATTGAATTAATCAATCTAAATTTTTCCCAAAAATATATTCCGTCCGCCGGATTGACCAGATTATATTTTTTCATATTCTACTTTGCTATTCTGTCGTATTTTCGAATCAAATGAAGAAGGTCTATAAAAGAGCTTTTTTAAAACTTAATATAAATTTACCCCCAAACTTTATTTAATACGCCAGCTGTTTCACATTCAAAATTATTCATAAATTCTAACTTGTTTCTCTTTCTGATTTTCGAATCAAATAAGGAAGGTCCTTGAGAGCGAGTTTTCAAACTTAATCAATGAATCAATTGGAAAATCTAAATTTACCCCTGAACTTTATTCAATCCACTAGCTTTTCCAATTAAATATTTTTCAAATTTTCAATTTTTTCCTGTTCGGGGTTCCGAATTTAAAAGGATGATGGTCCATAAGAGCAATTTATCGATCATAATCAATTAATAAATCAAGCAATTTAAATTTACCCCAAAATAATTCAATCCTCTGTCTTTCCAAATTAAAATTTTCAAAATTTCAATCTTTGATTCTCTCGGATTTTCTAATCAAATTGGGAAGGTCAAAATGAGCGATTTTTCAAGCCCAATTAATCAACCGATCAATCAATAATTCAAGCAATCCTTAGCTTTTTCAAATTAAAATTAATCAAATTCTAATTTCATATTCTCTCGAGTTTCTTCAACTTAATAAATCAATCTAAATTCACTCACAAACTTGATTTTACCTTTTCCAACTTAAAATTTTCCGAATGTTAATTTTTTTTCTCTCGGGGTTTCCAATCAAAAAAGGATAATCCACAAAACCAATTTTTCGAACTTAATCAATTAATCAATTAATTTAAATCTGAACCCCCGACTTAATTTCATCCTATAGATTTTGCAAAATAGAATTTGTCAAATTCAAATTTTTTTTTTTCTCTTGCATTTTCGAATCAATTGAGGAAGGTTCATATGAGTAATTTTTTTAACTCCACCAACCAAACAATCAATCAACCAATCTGAATTTACTCCCAAACTTGATTTAATCCGTTAGCTTTTCCAACTGAAAAGTATTCAAATTATAATTTTTTATTATCTCGGGGTTCGAATCAAATAAGGAAGGTCTTTATGAATGTCGTGTTGAAATCGACCAATCAATCAATCTAAATCTTCCAGCAAACTTGATTTAATCCGCTGACTTTTCCAAAATAAAATTTTGCAAATTTCAATTCATTATTCTCGTGTATTTTTTAATCAAATTAGAAAGGTCCCTGAGAATTATTCTTTGAACCCAGTCAATCAACCGATTTAATTTTACCCCACAAATTTAGTGCATCTGCTAGCTTTTCAAATTCAAATTGCTCGTATTCTAATTTATTATTCTGTCGTGTTTTCAAGCCAAAACAGGAAGGTGCATGAAAAAAATATTTTGAATTCCATTAATCAATCAATCTAAATTTACTCTTAAAATTTATTTCATCTTCTAGATTTTCCAAATTAAAAATGTTTAAATTCTTAATTGTTATTCTTTTGTGTTTCTGAATCAAATCAAGAAGGTTTATATGAATGATTTCTTGAACTGAATCAATCAGTCATTTTAAATTGACCCACAAACTTTATTTCACCCGCTAGCTTCTCCAGACTAAAATTGTTCAAATTCTAATTTGTGATTCTGTCATGTTTTGGAATCAAATCGAAAAGGTCTATAAGAGTAATTTTTTCAGCTGGATCAATCAATCTATCTATCTAAATTCACCCACAAACCTTATTTAATCAATCAGTCAATTAATTTAAATTTTCGAAATTAAAATGTTAAAAATTCTTATATGTTATTCTCTCGGAATTTCGAATCAAATAAGGAAGCTCCATATAAGAACCATTTGTCGAACTCAATCAATCAATCTAAATTTACCCATAAACTTGATTTCAAATTCTAGCTTTCACAAATTAAAATTTTTTAAATTATTATTTGTTATTCTCTCGTGAGCATAAAAGTGATTTTTTGAACTCAATCAATTTAAATCTACCCCAAAACTTGATTTAATCGGCTAGATTTTCGAAATTATATGTTATTCTCTCGATATTTCGAATCAAATAAGGAAGCTCCATATAAAAACCATTCCTCGAACTCAATAAATCAATCTAAATTTACCCATAAACTTGATTTCAAATTCTAGCTTTCACAAATTAAAATTTTCCTAGTTATTATTTGTTATTCTCTCGTGTGCATAAGAGTGATTTTTTGAACTCAATCCATCAATCAATTTAAATTTACCCCCAAACTTGATTTAATCTGCTAGATTTGTGAAATTGAAATGGCTAAATTCCTTATAAGTTATTCTCTCGAGATTTCGAATCAAATAAGGAAGCTCCATATAGAAACCATTCGTCAAAAACTCAACCAATCAATCTAAATTTACCCATAAACTTGATTTAAAATTCTAGCTTTCACAAATTAAAATTTTTTAAATTATTATTTGTTATTCTATCGTGTCCATAAGAGTGATTTTTTGAACTCAATCAATTTAAAACCCCAATCTTGATTTAATCTGCTAGATTTTTGAAATTAAAATGTTAAAAATTCTTCTATGTTATTCTCTCGGGATTTTGAATCAAATATGGAAGCTCCATATAAAAACCATTTTTCGAACTCAATCAATTGATCTAAATTTACCCCTAAACTTGATTCGATCCGCTAGCTTTTCCAAATTAAAATTTTTCTATCTATTATTTGTTATTCTCTCGTGTGCATTTCGAAATTTTTGGAAATCTTTGTGAAATACTCTAAAATCTATGGAATCTTTTGAAATTTGATTAAATTTTTGAAATCTCTTGATATTTGTTAAATCTTTCAGAACCTTTGAAAAATTTGTGAAATCTTTTGAAATTTTTTGAAATCTTTGAAATCATTAAAATAGTTTTGAACTCTTTGAAATGATTTAAAATAGTAGTAAGTTTTGTAAAATATTTTTAAACATTTAAAATCTTTGTGAAATCTTTGAAATATTTAAAAGTTTTGTAAAATCTTCTGAAATTTTTGAAAACCTCTGTAAAATATTTCGAAATCTTTAAAATCTTTTAGAATCTTTAAATTATTTGTGAAATATTCGCGAAATCTTTGTGAAATCTATGTAAAATATTTTTAAATAATCTAAAATCTTTAAAATCTTTTGGAATCTTTGAAAATTTCGTGAATTTTTTGAAACCTATGAAATCTCTGAAATTGGCTGAAATCTTCGAAATCTTTTGAAATCTTTAAAATCTTTCGAAATCTTTGAAAAATTCATTTGTGAAATGTTTGAAATCTTTTGAAATCTTTGAAATCATTGAAATATATTTAGGTTTTGTGAAATATTTTGAAATCTTTCTTAAATATTTCCAAATGTTTGTTTTTTCAAATTTTCGAAATCCTTTAGAATCTTACGATATGTTTGAAATCTTCGAAATATTTGTGAAATCTTTGAAATTATCGAAATCATTGTGGAAACTCTAAAATATTTCGGACTCTTTTGAAGAGTGTGAAACCTTTTGAAATTTGTTGAAATCTTTGAAATCATTCAAAATCTTTGAAATCATTAAAATATTTATGAAAACTTCGAAATGGTTGAAATATTTTTAACTTTTATAAAATATTTTTAAATATCTTTGAAATCTTTGTGAAAGCTTTTCAAATGTTTGTTTTTTGAAATCTTTTAAAATCTCTTGATATGGTCGAAATCTTTGAAACCTTTGTGAAATCTTTGAAATCTTTGTGTAACCTTTGAAATTATTGAAATCATTTTGAAATCTTTGAAATATTAAAAAGTTTTGTGAAACCTTCTGGAATCTTTGAAAACCTTTGTAAAATATTTCAAAATCTTTAAAATTTTTTAGAATCTTTGAATTCCTTGTGAAATATTCGCGAAATCTTTGTGAAATCTTTGTAAAAGGTTTTGAAATGTTTGAAAATCTTTCGAAATTCGGTGAAATTTTTTGAAATCTTTGAAACCTTTGTAAAATATTTTTAAATATTCTAAAATCTTTGAAATCTTTTGGAATTTTTGAAATTTTCGTGTAATCTTTGAAATCTATGAAATTTCTGAAATTGGCTGAAATCTTCAAAATCTTTTTAAATCTTTCGAAATCTTTGAAAAAATTGTAAAATCATTTAAATATTTTTGAAATCTCTCGAAGTCTTTGAAACCTTAGCAAAATATTCTTAAATATTTTATAATCTTTCAAATCTTTCGGAATTTTTGACGTTTTTGCGAAATGTATAAAATCTCTGAAGTTTGTTAAAATATTCGAAATCTTTTGAAATCTTCAAAATATCTCGGATTCTTTTGAAAAGCTTGTGAAATCTTTTTTTGAAATTCGTTGAAATCTTCGAAATCATTTTAAATCTTTGAAAGCATTGAAATATTTGTTAAATCTTCGAAATTGTTGAAATCATTTGGAATTCTTGGAAATATTTGGAAGTTTTTGTGAAATCTTCTGAAGTATTTGAAAACCTTCGTAAAATATTTTCGAATCTGTAAATTTTTTTACAACCTTTGAAACCTTTGTGAAATATTCGGGAAATCTTTGTAAAAGGGTTTGAAATATTTGAAATCTTTCGAAATCTTTGAAAAATTTGTGGAATCATTCAAATATTTTTGAAATCTTTGAAATATTTTTAAGTTCTGTGAAAAATCTCGAAATCTTTGAAACCTTAGCAAAATATTCTTAAATATTTTATAATCTTTAAAATCTTTCGGAATTTTCGAAGTTTTTGCGAAATGTATGAAATTTTGGAAATTTGTTGAAAAGTTCGAAATCTTTTGAAATCTTCAAAATATTTTGGAATCTTTTAAAAAGCTTGTGAAATCTTTTTTTGAAATTTATTAAAATCCTCGAAATCATTTAAAATCTTTTGGAATCTCTGAAGTTTTTGTGAAATTTTCAAAATCTATGAAATCTCTGAAATTGGCTGAAATCTTTTGAAATCTTTGAAAAATTTGTGAAATGTTCGAAATCGTTGAAATCTTTGTAAAATATTTTTAAATATTCTAAAATCTTTAAAATCTTTTGGAATCTCTGAAGTTTTTGTGAAATCTTTAAAATCTGTGAAATCTCTGAAATTGGCTGAAATCTTCGAAATCTTTTGAAACCTTTCGAGATCTTTGAAAAATTTGTGAAATGTTTGAAATGTTTGAAATCATTCAAATATTTTTGAAATTTTTGAAATATTTTGCAATCTTTGTGAAATATTTCCAAATGTTTGTTTTCTGGAATCTTCGAAATCCTTTGAAATCTTTTGATATGTTTGAAATCTCTGTGAAATCTTTGAAATTATTGAAATCATTGTGAAACATTAAAAAGTTCTGTGAAATCTCTCGAAATCTTTGAAACCTTTGTAAAATATTTTTAAATATTCTAAAATTTTTAAATCTTTTGGAATTTTTGAAGTTTTCGTGAAATATTTGAGAAACTTATCATATCTTTGAAATTTGTTGAAATCTTCGAAATCTTTTCGAATCTTTAAAATAATTGAAATATTTGTGAAATCCTTGGAATCATTAAAATCTTTGTGAAATCTTTTGAAATTTGTGAAAACTTTTCGAAATATTTTGAATACGAAATTCACTGAAACTAAAAAAAAAAAGAATACAAAGATCAAATATTAAAAATATTTTGAAAATCTTTTGTATGAGAAATTATTGGTAAATCGATCGGCGATCAATGGATTGTTTGGAACTTGAATTTAATTAACTGGATTTTTTGGAAAACTGACCTGGAATTTTTCCAAAAACGGAACCGTAAACCCGGGAAAAGTCATAAAGTTTTGAAACCGGACTTCTCTAGCAATCCTAAAAGTACTTGAATCGTCAATCTACAGAGATGATTAACTTTTAAGCAAACGATTGCATTTTATTTAAAAAAAAAGTTTAATTCCTACCAAAATAGCTGAATTTTTAAGCTAAAAATACGAATTTTTAAACAAACTTTTGAATTTTTAACAGAAAGGGATAACTTTTGGATAAAACTGTTGAATTTTCAACAAAATTACTAAATTTTCAATTATAAAATTAATCTATTAACCAGAAAATATGAATTCTCAACTGAAAATATAATGTTAGACTATTCAAAATAGAAGAATTAATTGTTAACCAAAAATAGTTGGATTTTCTTGTTGGGTCCTATTAATTCAATTCGAATTCAAGTCTTTTCTTTAATACTTTAAATTATTGAATTTGTAACAAAATTATTGAATTTTCGATTATAAAATGAAAATTCTAACCAAAAAATATGAATGCTCAAAAAAAATAAAATAAAATAATAGTAGATTATTCAACCAAAAGAATTAATTTGTAACCAAAAATAGTTGGATTCTCTTATTGGGTCCAATCAGTTGAATTCTTATTTATGTTTTTTCTTTAATCCATTGAAACTATTAGCTTGCTAATATTTTTTTTTGTTGCTCAAATTCTTTCAAAATCGGTAAATTTGGCTTGAAGATTCATTTTGGCATTGAAAAACTTTTAAGACTTGGTATCTGACATTTTTCTCAAAATCTGGTTAATTAACAAAATTGTGTTGATTAAAAAAAGCATGATACGAGAAAATTTTACATAGCAAATTTGTTTTTCTTTTAAAGATCTATAAAAAGTTGTTGCGATACGTTTCAAAAAATCCCACCGTTTCCGAAATATATGAACAAATCTGATTTTTTTCAAAAAATTACTATTTATCCAACTATTTAAAAAATAATTTTGTAAATTTTATTTATTGCAGAAACTATAATTATTTCGGTATTTTTAAAGTTTAATTATTAATGATCATATTAGAAAATCAAGATGCAAGAAATGAAAATAGGTTACAGAAAATGAATGTTAACATTTTCTATCGTATAATCTTGATGGGAAAACCCCAACTTTCACACCCAAGAAACAAAGTCCCTGACTTTCATTACCATTGATTTAACCCTTGAGCAACCACAAATAAGAATTTCCGCGAACCTATTTTTTAACAGATTTTTTTTCAGAATTTAATCTTTGAAATATTTTTGCAATATTACTGAAAAAATTAGAATATATTATAATTAACAATGAAAAAATATTAGGGTGGAGCCAAAATGCTAAAAAATAAAATTGCCGATACGGTCAAATTCCTGAAAAAGAAAATTCGACATAGAAAATTGCCAAAAATGTAAAATTTTCGTATGTAAACATTAAAAAAAATTGTTTTAATAATAATTATATAATAGTATAAAAAATATGTTAATCAAATAACATTATCTTACTTGATCTATTACTCGTTAATTATTATTTAATTATTCAACAATTTTTTAATGGTTTAGATTCATGATTTTCAAATTGTTATACATTTTCTTTTTCTGGAAATTTTATGCATCAAATATTTTCCTTTTGCGGAATTTTCCAGTCCCGGAAATTTTATTTTTTGGGATTATTCTGTCCTCCCAAAAAATATTTTAAACTGATTATAGATGTTTTTTGAATTTAGTTAATTGCACACTTTTTAAAAAAAGTTGTATATGTACAAAAAAGTCACCATTTACAATTTTGAATCGTCTTGAAAAAATGTGCAATTAACTAAACTGAAAAGACAACTTTTTTGTATACATTAAGACTGATTATTAACTGATTTGAGAATTTTTTTTCGTTCTTCCAATCAGAGAAAATAGGTAGTTTAAAAAGTTTTAAACTATTTTGTTGAAAAAATGTTGTTGAAAATTTGTGCATTTTGTTGAAAATTCGTCTTTTTTTTGTAAAATATTAAACTTCTTAGTTAAAAATTTATATCTTTTGTTGAAGATTCAACATTTTTTTGGAAATTCATCTTTTTGGATCACATATTCAATTGTTTTTGTTGAAAATTAATTTTTGTGACTGATAATTGAATTATATTGCTCAAAATTGTTTTTTTGTTTGTTTGATAAAAATTAATTTCTCTGCCTGAAAATTTAACAATGCCATTTTTATTTTAATATTTATTTTTTTAGCTAAAAATTCAATCTTCTAGTTGAAGATTCTTGATTTTATTTGAAAATGGTTTGATTTAAAATTCAGCTATTTTCTTCAGTCTTCGGTTTTTTCGCTTACTATCACATTTTTGGTGAAAAATTGTTCATTTTAATGTTGGTTAAAAATCAATATATTTTGTTTAAAACTTAAATATTCTGTTGGAAATTCGACTATTCGGTTGAAAATTCATGTATTTTGTTGAATTTTCTTATTTTTCGGTAGAAAATTAATTTTCTAGGTTGAAAGTTCAACTAATTGGTTAAAATACTGTGTTCAAAATTCACCTTTTTGTTCGAAAATTCGTCTTTCTTCTTTGAAAATTATTTTTGTAAGCTGACAATTGAACTATTTACTTTTTGTTTGTAACTTAATATTCTTCAGTTGAAAATTCGACTATTTGGTAGAAAATTAATTTTCTTGGTTGAAAAATCATTTCTGTGTTATTGAAAATTCATCTCTTCGGTTGAATATTTAACAATTTTTTTGAAAATTATTTTTTTCTGAAAAACTCTAATTTATTAATCTGAAAATATAATTATTCCGGTCTGGGTTAAAAAAGTTATCTTTTTTAGTTGAAAAATAAATTATTTTGTTAAAATTTTTTTTCAGTAATTTTTCTGCTGCAGAACATTTAATTACTTTACTAGAAAATTCATCTCCTTGGTTGATAATTCATTTTTTTTAAAGTTCAATGACTTGGCTAAAAGCTAAACTACTTTGTTCAAAACTCATTTCTTGGTTGGGGACGCATCATTTTAGTTGAAAATTTATCTTTTCGATTGAAAATCGAACTATTTCGTTAAAAAATATTGTTTATTGGTTGAAAGTTCTTTTTTAACTAAAAATGTCACTACTTTGTTAAAAATTCATGTATTTTGTTAAACTTTCATCTTTTTCGGTAGAAAATTATTCTTCTTGGTTGACAGTTCAACCAATTGGCTGAAATACCTTATTGAAAATTCATCTTTTTGTTTAAATATTCGTCTATTTTCTTTGACAATTATTTCTATAAACTAAATATTGAACTATTTAATTTTTGTTTGTAACTTAATATTCTTCAGTTGAAAAATCGACTATTTGGTAGAAAATTAATTTTCTTGATTTGAAATTCATTTTTGTTGTTGTTGAAAATTTAACTACTCGATGGAAAGTCGAACTACTTTGTTGACAATTTATTTTTTGGTTGGAGATGTTTTATTCAGTTTAAAATTTATCCCTTGAGTGAATATTTAACCATTTTGTTTAAAATTCGTTTTTTGGTAAAAACATAATTTTTTAATCTGAAAATAGTTATTCCATTTAGGGTTAAAAAAATTATCTTTTTAGTTGAAATTTCAACAAATTAGTTCAATATTTATGATTTATGATTATTAATTTTATAAGTTGTGAAAAAAATCTCCCTAGCTCTATTGGGATTTGAACCAGGTCTTTCAGATTTCCTTGTATTCGAATCCCAGCGGAGCTACAGAGATTTTTTTCTTTTTATAGCTTTGTTGAAAATTATGTTTTCTATATGAAAATTAATTGTTTTAAGTGAAAACTTAACTCGTATACATGTTTGGTTCAAACTTTATCTTCTTAAGTTGAAAATTTAAATATTTTGTTTTAAATTCCTGTATTTTATTGAAATTTCAAATGTGGGAGAATATTCAATTTTCTTGGTGACTAATTCATATTTTTGGTTGCAAATTCCTTAAAAAATTCAAATATTTGGTTGAAAATTCATGTAATTTGTTAAAAATTCATTTATTTTTTTAGAAAATTCATCTTATTGGTTAAAAATTGATATTTTTGGTTGAAAATTAGTTTTTTAGAATTAATTTTTTAAACTGGAAATATAACTGTTCCATTTTTTGTCGAAAATTGATCTTTTTGTATCAAAATTTAATCTTCTTGATTCAAAATTATACTATTTCGTTGAAAATTAATTTTTGCACTGAAAATTTATCTGTTTTAGGTTAAAGTTCAATTATTTGTTGAAAATTATTTGTTCAAAATTTGTTGAAAATTTGTTGAAAAATTTGTTGAAAATGTAACTGTTTTGTTGAAAATTCGTTTGTTTCTTGGTTGAAAATTCATTTTAATAACTGAAAATCATCGTAATTTATTTTTGTTGGGAAATTTTTCTTTTTTGTTTACAATTCATGTATTTAGTTAAAAATGAATTTGTTTTTATTTGAAGATTCTTTATCCTAGTTCGAAATTCACTTTAATTATTTCATTTTTTCTGGGAAATTTACCATTTTTTGATAGAAATGTAATCTTTTTCTTTAAAAAATTATCTGTTTAGTAAAAAATTTGTTTCTTTTTAGTTGAAAATTAATTTTTTCAACTGAAGATATAACTACTCCATTTTTGCTTGACAATGCATATTTTTAGTTGAAAATTAATCAATTTTGCTGGAAACTCGTCTTTTCTGAATTTACTTCTCTAACTGCAAATTGAAATATTATATTTTTGGTTTCTAAACTTACCTTTATGAGTTTAAGATTGAGTTATTTTGTTGAGAATTCCTTTTTTTGGTTGAAAATTGATTGTCCTGACTAAAAATGTAATTGTTCTATTTTTGGTAAAAAAACATTTTTTTTTGAATGAAAAAAAAATATTTTGTTGAGAATTATTTGTTTTTAGTTAAATATTTATTTTTCTGACATTTTAAGTATTTCCAGTTTGGTTGGAATTTTTTGTTGTGATGATTGATGTACTTTGTTTTTTTTTGCTCATGTTTTTCGTTGAAGATTCATCATTTTTGTTGAAAATTCATTTCTTTGGTTGAAAATTTATCTCTTTGTCTTGAAGCACACAACTAAAATGTGTTTTAAATATTTTAAGAAACGAAATTTATTTTGCATTAACATTATTAATATTCTAGGTGTAAGGTTGCTTTTATACCTAGCAGAATTTAGAAACTGGGGTATTGTAGCAATTAATATGTTTTCTATTACTTTGACTTCTCTTATCATTTGAATTTAGGAATTTCGTAATGGAAACGGAAAAAATGCCGAAAAAAAAGAATAAATTTCCATTTTGGTGGAATAATTTCCAAAAATGTATAGGAAAAATTAGCCAAGCATTGGGAAAAATTGCCAATTTTGTAGGAAAAATATATTTTGTGATATAAATGGAAAAAATGCCAAGAAAAGAAGAATAAATTTCCATTTTGGTGAAACAATTTCTAAAAATGTATAGGAAAAATTAGCCAAGCATTGGGAAAAATTGCCAATTTTGTAGGAAAAATATATTTTGTGATATAAATGGAAAAAATGCCAAGAAAAGAAGAATAAATTTCCATTTTGGTGAAACAATTTCTAAAAATGTATAGGAAAAATTGGCCAAGCATTGGGGAAGATTGCTAATTTTATAGGAAATGTATATTTTGTAATGTGGATGGAAAAAATTCCGAGAAAAGTGAAAAAATTCTCATTTTGATGGAATAATTTCCTACAAATTCGGAAATGTATGCAATCTCCTAACCTTTTTGATATATTTCCTAACATTTCGGAAATTATTCCAAAAAATCGGCAAATTTGTCGAAAATTTACGAAATATTTCCACTCGAACAGATTCACATGTTCGAGAGAAAAAAATCACAGTATTAAAGAATAATAAATTCTGTGTAGGAAATATTTTGTGTAGGAAAAATATGATCAGTAAACGTCGTGTAGAATATATTCCTCATTTTTCTTTCCTCTTTTTTATTTTTCTCCAAAGAAACAAATTTTTTAATTTTGTTTTTTAGGAATTGCAATAGGAGCATTTTGTGGTGGTTGTCCAAATTTTATCGTTGAATTCTTGTTTTATTTTCAGGAATTTTATATATTGACTTGATTTTTGGACGTTAAATGACCAAATGGACCAAATGGATGAATGTTCAGTTAAAAAAACAATTATATTTTCACACACACACAAATTTTCCACACAAAAGAAAAATTTCAGACAAAATGATGAATTTTCAAATAAAATGATGAGTCTTTTCCTGGAATAGATGAATTTTGAACCTAAATAAATAAATTTTCAGGAAAATAGATGAATTTTCAACAAAAGCGTTTAACTTTCAACCAGTTTGTTGTGTTTTTAACCAAAAAGATTAATTTTCAACTAAAGTTGTAAATATTTAACTGGAATACTTGATTGCTTATCCAAAAGTTGAATTTTAAAAGAACAAGATTAATTTCCAGACAAAAAAATTAATAATAATAGTGAGGATTTCGGAACAACAAAAAGTTTCCATCCTAATAGTTGAATCTTGAACTAACAAACTTCCTCAAAAAATGGAATAGTTGAATTTTGAATTGAAAAACTGAATCTTCATTTGGAATAGTTGAATTTGAAACCAAAAAGATGAACTTGCAAATAAGAAGATTAATTTGCATGCAAAAAGACGATTTTTTAACAAAATACATGAATTTTCAACTTAATATTTGAATTTTTAACTAAAAAAGATAAATTTTCGACTAAATATTTGAATTTTCAATAAAAAATATGAGTTTTCTACATAAAAATTATATTTTTCAGTTACAATTTTCAGTTGAAAAACTAATATTCAACCAAGCTTATGAATTCGCAACTAAAATGATGAAACATTTATTGGAATAGTAGATTTTTAAACTATAAATGGTAATTTTTCAACCTAAAATACAATAGTTAAATTTTTTATTATTTTCAACCGAAGAGATAATTTTTTAACCAATGTTCAACTGGAATAATTACATTTTCAATTTGAAAAATTCATTTTCTGTTAAAGAAAAAACGAATTTTCAACATAATAGCTCACTTTACAACCAGAGATAAATTTTAAATTAAAATGATGAATCTCGTAAAATATTAATTTTTAACAGAAGAGTCCACTTTCATCTCAGCCATTAAATTTGTATTCCAAAAAAGATTAATTCTAAACGAGAAATGTAGTAGTTGATATTTAAACGAAAAAAATTAATTGTTAATCAGCAGCAGTTGAATTCAACAAAAAAACTACTTTTAAACCTGAGTTGAATTTTCAACTTATGAACCTTTCTCAGTCAAAAGAGAGAAAAAAATACAAACAAGCTGTTGATTTTTCCAGCAGAGAGATGAATATTTTTTTTCACAGTGTCTGTATCTAGTTGATTTTCAAGTGCTTCAGCCAATTGTTGCACACTATGTTCCTCGAAGAACTTGAATTTTCCTGAAAATAAATTTTAATTGACCTACATTTTTTGGTTTATTTATCAGGATGCTATACTAGTATACATTTAAATTTATTATATTTATATTACTCCTTAAAGTTGTCTTAAAGTCAACGAAACACTGAATTAAGCTTCAGAAAGCACTGATATGTGTTTTGTTTTGAATATAGAATATGTTCAGAATGTCCTATATTTCGAGATGAGATCTAAATATTTAATGTGTAAATTGATAAAACCTTATTTTAAGTATATTTTCATGTAAATATTAGACAAATTATTAAATTATGTTCCCCTAGAAATTCATTGCTACTCATTGAATTAGTAAGTTGGTACTACTAAGCAGATTAGTAGAATATTACTAATTCATTCAGTAACCTAAATCTTATCATTTCATTCAGTAGGAAGTGATAGAATTACTAATTTAACAGTCAGATAATATGCTACTAATTGAATTAGTAAAATTTCTACTAATTCGGATTTAGAGAGTACTAAACTACAAGTTTAGCTGTTTCCCCCGAAACCATCTCAATAATTTCAAAATATGAATTTCACAAAAACTTGATTTCAAAATTTACAGAGAGGTCAACTACAAAAAGTTTCCACGAAACTCAGACCATTTTCGATATTTCATCTGAATAATCGATTGCCTTTCAGGTGTTTGTTTCATCACAATACCTGGAAGATGAAAGCAATCCTGGCAACTACGCACTCAATATCGTTATATAATACGGATTCAGTACAGGAGTTTTTGAATTTGTAAAGAGGTATAGTAGAGCGTAAAGAACCGTGAATGAATGGCGAACAAGTTATTTAATTCTGTTATTTTCGTCAATGAAGTTACACAATGCCACGGTGGCCTGAAACCTGTATCCTGGTCTAGATAATGCATTCAATTTCACTTTTCCAAACAGAAAAAGTGCAAGAAAAATTGTAACAAAACAGATAATTTCATGCAATTATTGAGCAATAAAATATTTATGGTTCAGGCTAAAGATTTTTTTTAATTTGCAGTCAAAATTCTACGCAACCATGCACAGTGGGGAAAACATGTATGATTTTCAGAAGTGGTTTCTCAACCGATTTGAACAATGTTGTAAAGAAGATTTTTTAATTAGCACTAGGGTCGATAATATTTATTTTTTCTGCATTCAATTTTAAAAAAATA
>CAKNXH010062868.1:8664-37080 GCA_932178445.1 Andricus quercusramuli | reverse complement strand
TTTTGTCCCGACTCACCGGACTCATCAGTAAGACTATGCGAATCAATTCTGCCTTATACATTTTCAGAAGTGGTTTCTCAACCGATTTGAAAAATTGTTGTAAAGAAGATTTTTTGATTAGCATTAGGGTTGATAATTTTTTTTTTCTGCAATCATTTTGAAAAATATACATATTTTTTAAATAAGTTTTTAATTAGATTTTTTATGTTTTGTCCCGACTCACCGGACTCAGCAGTAAGACTATGCGAATCAATCCTGCCTGATACATATTAACTGATCTAAATTCTATTATATATTTTCCAAAAGATGTTTATGTTTGTAAATTTGGTCAATTTTGCAGATTAAAATATGATGCATTTCAACAATGAATAGGAGTCGCTACTTAATGTAATTGACATAAATTTTAATTTTAGTTTTATACAAACATAACATTTTTTGGAACATATACACTATAATGGAATATAAGGCAGTTAAATTATTGAAATGTATAATTCCCGGTGAGTCAGTCCGGGACAAAAAAACAAATTCAATTTTTATTTCATTCAAGAAAAAATATATTTTAAAAATTAATTGCCGAAGAAATAAATATTATCGGTTCTAATCTTTCGAAAGACCAACATGGATGTCATCTAACGATTTGAACAATTTCTTGAAAATTAAAGCTAATTTAATCACGCATAAATCTATTATGGCCGATTTCAAAAATAGTTATTTACTTTTTATTTCATAACAAACTCAACCAATTTTTTTGGAAGAGTACCGGTTTTCAGGAAATATTTGGAATCAATCTAAAATATCTAAAATCTATAATGCAACTATCCAGAAAAGTTGTCTGACAGCTTAACAATTCAAAAATATTCTTTACAATTATGATACTTGGGTCAATTAAAAACGATATTTTTCGAAAAACTAGCAAATATGTCATCTAACGATTTGAACAATTAAACAAAAATTAAAGCTAATTTAATAGCTTGTTCGAAACAATTTTTTAAATCAAAATTTGATTGTCTTCTTGAAATTTGTCGATTTGGATAGAAAATTCGTCCAGAAGGATTAGAAATTTGTCTTTTATGATAGAAAAGTAATCTGTCCAGGTAAATAATTTAATTGAATATACGAAAATTGTCTTCTTGGCTTGAAAATTTAACAATTTGGTTGAAAATTAATCTATTTGTCGAAAATTCTACTTCTAAGGCTGATAATTTTACTATCTTCTGAAAAATTCACCTTTTCCGTTTAAAAATTGCACTATCGGGTTGAAAATTCAACTTGTTTTGATTATATTTCAATTTCTTTTATTTGAAAATTCGACTATTTGGTTGAAAATTCATGTATTTCGTTCGAAATAATTTTTTTTATCAAAATTTAATTATCTTCTTGAAATTTGTCTATTTGGATAGAAAATTCGTCCAGAAGGATTAGAAATTTGTCTTTTATGGTGGAAAAGTAATTTCACCAGGTAAAGAATTTAATTTAATATAAGAAAATTGTTTTCTTGTCTTAAAAATTTAACAATTTGGTTGAAAATTAATCTATTTGTTGAAAATTCTACTTCTAAGGCTGATAATTCAACTATCTTCTGAAAAATTCACCTTTTCAGCCTAAAAATTGCACTATCTGGTTGAAAATTCAACTTGTTTTGATTCTATTTTAAATTATTTTATTTGAAAATTCGAGTATTTGGTTGAAAATTCAAGTAATTTGTTCGATATAATTTTTTAAATCCAAAATTCAATAGTTATGTTGAAAGTTGTCTGTTTGGATAGAAAATTCATCCTCATGGATTGGAAATTTGTCTTTTATGATGAAAAAGTCATTCTTTTTTGGTTGAAAATTCAACTATTTGGTTTCATATGCAACTGTTTGTTTGAAAATTCCCTTTTTTTTGTTGAAAATTTTGTTTCCCTTGAAAATTAATCTTTTCAGGTTAATACTTTGATTCAATAAAAAAAATTCTTTTCGGCTAATAATTCAACTGTCATCTAAAAAATATGATTTTTTAGCTTGAAAATTCCACTATCTGGCTAAAAATTCAACTTTTTTTATTATTTTTTAAATTTATTTATTTGAAAATTCGACCATTTGGTTGAAAATTCAAATATTTTGTTCGGAAGTAATCTTTTTTGTTAAAAAATTCAACTATTTTGTTGTAAATGCAACTATTTCGTCTCTCACTTGGAAAAAAAATAATTTATTGGCAAAAATATATTTTATTATATTTTATATTTTAATTTAATAATTGATTGAGACGAAAATAATAATAATTGTGCGCGCAGCACGCGTGTTTGTTTGGTAGTATATTTAATACAAAATTGCAATTGCAATTATTATTAAATAAATAAATAAAACAATAACTCTAAAGTTTGAAGTAATTTCCTGCGTGTCTCGTTTCGAAACAAATGTAATTTATTTGTAAAAATAAAATTTTATGGCTCACAAGATGAGTATACCATCGACGCCGGACTTCCGTTTAAATCAGGTTCAGTAACCTTGACCTAATGATTACGAAACAACTCTCTCAAAACGAGAACGAAGAGAACAAAGTAGTCCAGAAAAAAAATTAAGATGAGTTTCTTCATTCGTCTTGGAATTTACTTTTTATTAGTTCTGGGATCTCAGATTATTTCACTCCGAAAAATATTTTTCTTGAATTAAAGAAACCGTTTCTTGAAAAAAAAATTATTTTACCAAGAAGCATTTCTTTGGATGAGAGTGAATTAATATTTTTCAAAGAAAAAGGCGATTGGAAGAAATTATTGAAAAAAGCCTTTTTGCCTGGAAATTAAAATTAATCTTATTTTTTTTTAATTTTTAAATTAATAAATGATGTAATTTTGATTTTAATTTTTTTAAACATTTTTTTCCTTTCTTAATTTAAATCAAATGATTCAATGATTTTTTTCAATCAATGAATTTTTTTTCTGAGCGTTTAACAATTTTCTAATCGTAGAACAAAGAAATTGTCGAAAGGATGGAACAAGGATCGCTTATTTATGTAAAACGTTAGTGTATCCGGAGGAACTAACTTTCTCCGGCTTCGATCTAGACTTACGAACTAACGTCATCTTCGAAAATTGAAAAGCAAAACATTACAAGGACCCAATGAAAATTTCAGAGGTCAGGGATAAAGAAAAGGTTTAGAAAAAATTATTTTAATTCATAATTAAATGAAATTAAATAAAATGAAATAAAAAGGAAGTAGATGAAGTGAAATGAAAGGTGATGAAATAAAAATAAAAGAAATAAAATGAACTAAATAAAATTTTCAGAGGTCAGGGATAAAGAAAAGATTTGAAAAATAATACATTAACACAAATACATATATTTCATTTCTAAAATTACTTGAATTCCTAATGAAATGGAATGCAATGAAATGTAATAAAAAGAAATGCAATGAAATGAAATGAAATAAAAGGAAATGATATAAAATGAAAAAAAATGTAATAAAATACAATAAAAATAAATAAAATGAAATAACAAGAAATGAAAAAATGAAAAAAAATTATATCAAATTAAATGAAATAAAAATAAATGTAATGGAATGAAATAAAAATAAATGAAATAAAATGAGAAGAAATTAAATGAAATGAAATACAAAGAAATGATTTGAAATTAAATTAAATAAAAAACATGTAATGGAATGAAATAAGAAGAAATGTTTTAGGATGAAATAAAAATAAATTAAATCAAATGAAGTAAAATTAAAAGAAATGAAATGAAATGTAATTAAAAAAATGTAATGAAATGAAATAAAAAAAATGAAATAAAGTAAATGAAAAAATGAAATGAAATAAAACGAAACAAAATGAAATGAAATAAAAAGAAATGTAATGAAATAAAATATAAAAAAAACGTAATAAAAATAAATAAAAGAAATGAAGTGCAAAGAAATGATATAAAATAAAATGAAATTTTACGTTATAAAGAAATGAAATGATATGAAATAAGATAAAATGAAACGAAATGATATTAAGTAGAAAGAAATGTAATTGCATAAAATAAAATAAAAAGAAATTATATCAAATGAAATGAAATAAAAATAAATGTGATGGAATAAAATAAAAATAAATAAAATAGAATGAAATAAAATAAGAAGAAATTAAATGAAATTAAATACAAAGAGATGATATAAAATTAAATTAAATGAAAAAATGTAATGGAGTGAAATGAAAAGAAATGTCATGGAATGAAATAAAAAGAAATGTTGTAATGAAATGAAATTTTACGTGATAAAAGAATGAAATGATATAAAATAAAAAGAAATAAAATTTAATTAAGTGAAATAAAAAGAGAAATAGTGAAATACATAAAGAAGAAAATGAATGAAATTAAATAAAAATGAATGAAATGAATTGAAATAAAAAGGAATGAAATAAAATTAAATGAAATGCAAAGAAGTGAAATGAAAATAAATGAAATAGAAAAAAGTGTATCGAAACAAAATAAAAAGAAATGAAATAGAATGAAATAAAAATAAATGAAGTAAAATGAAAATAAATTAAGTGAAATGAAAAGAATGATATAAAATGAAATAGCATAAAAAGAAATAAAATAAGAAGAAATGTAATATGCAATGTGATAAAGAAAAAAAGTAAAATGAAATTGAGACAAATGTAATGACATATCATAGAAAGAAATCAAATTAAAAGAAAATAAATCAAATCAAATCAAATGAAAATAAACTCTGCGAAGTACTATGGACGTATTCACTATTATTGTATTCATTTTTATCATTTATTTCATTTGCGCTCATTTTATAAGAATTATGCTTCCTCATAAGTATAAAATGAATTTGCTTTCTCATAGAGGGTGGTTTTCTCTAACAAAAGAAAAAAATAGATACTTTAAATATTCTTCAAGCTTATGTTTCTGTCTTTCCGAATATTTTATTTTCAGAAAATCAGAGGGCCCACCAAAATATCGATTGATATGTTCTGTTACAATGAACAACTCTTTTACCTACGATAGTTTTATATTTCAAATTGAAACCTCATATGAACAATGTAACTTTTCTTAAAACTTTCTGAGTAGCTATTGATTAATCAATAATGGTCTTCGAAAGCTGGTCAAAAGAGCAATCCACGCGTCTCGAAGACGCAAACAATATTGCCTCAAATGTCCCAATATAAAAAAATCTTCTTATAAAGAAGAAAACTAATTTTTTTGAAAAATTGAAAAACGGTATTGCTAGATCATGAAATGTTCTTGATTGTGGCAATCGATGCGTCTCGAAGACGCGAACAAATATATTAAATACATCATAGTCGTTTTCCCAATATTGAAAAAGTTTTCCTTATATCAACAAGATAAACAGCATATTTTTTCAATTTATAAATCGGTATTGATAGATCATAACAGGTTATAGAGGGTTCGACAATAGCTCTGCCGACGTGTCTCGAAGGCGCAAACAAATATGGCAAATACAGTACCGTAGAACTCCTAATATGAACAAAGTTTATCTCATATAAACATACATAAGGCTCGTTGAAACTTCATAAATCGGTACTCGTCGGTCATAAATGATTCACCAATAGGTCAATTGATGCGTCTTAATGACGCGAACAAATATTCAACATGTAATATTGTCGTGCTTTGAATATCAAACAAGTTTTTCTTATATAAACAGAATGAACCATTTTTCAAACTTCATAAATCGGTACTGGTTGGTCATAAATGATTCACCAATAGGTCAGTTGATGCGTCTCAAGGACGCGAACAAATAGTCAACATGTAATATTGTCGTAGTTTGAATATTAAAAAAGTCTTTTTCATATAAACAGAATAAACCATTTTTTCGAAACTTTATAAATTTTGAATATCAAAAATATTTTCTTATATAAACAGAATATGCAATTTTTTCTAATTCATAAATAGATGCTGGGGGTCATAAAAGGTTTATCAATAGGTCAATCGATACGTCTCAAGGAGGTGAACAAATACATACACTGAATATAATATTGTCGTATTTTCAACATCAAAAAAGTTTTTTTTTCTATATAAACAGAATAAACCATTTCTTGAAATTTCATAAATCGGTACTGATAGGTCATAAAAGTTTTAACAACAGGTTTAATCGATGCGTCTCATAGACGCGAACAAATGCGCTAGATGTCCTATTGGTGTATTTTGAATTTAAAAAATACACACAAATAGACGGACATTAAAAAAAAATATCATTTTCGAGCTTCCGGGGTCGAATCATGCCAAAATATGTCAAAAAAGTATATTTAAAAATTTAGGTAATTATAAACCTCCATCTATGAGGAAGCAATCAATCATGATATAAAATGAAAAATAAAATTGAATTGAAAAAATTAAAATAAAACCAATGAGATAAAAATGAATTAAATGAAAAGAAATGGAAGCAATGAAATGAAATAAAAAGGAATGCAACGAAAAGAAACGTAATGAAATAATATAAAAAGAAATGAAATGAAAGAAAATCAAAGTAAGTGAAATGAAACAAAAAGAAATGAAATGTGATGAAATAAAAAAGAATGAAATGAAGTGAAAAGTAATTAAATTAATAAAAATGTAATAAATGTAATAAAATAGCAAAAAATGAAATGAAGTGTAAAGTAATGCAATAATATAAAAAGAAATGATATGAAACGAATTGAATAAAATTAAAGTAAGTAAAATGAAATGAAATAGAAAAAAAGGAAATCATATAAGATGAAATAAAATAAAATGAAAAAAAATGAAAATACAAGCAGTGAGAAAAAAATGAATGAAATGAAAGAAATAAAAGAAAAAGTGAAATAAAAAGAAATGCAACGAAAAGAAATGTAATAAAATAATTTGAAAAGAAATGAGATGAAATAAAAATAAACGATATAAAATAAAATGAAATAAGAAGGAACGATATAAAATGAAATGAAATAAAATCTAAGTAAGCGAAATGAAATGAAATACAAAAAAATGAAATATTTTAAAAAGAAATGATATAAGACCAAATAAAATAAAATAAATAAAAATAAAAGAGATGAGATAAAAATAAATGAATTGAAAAGAAATGAATTAAAATTAAATGAAATAAAAAGAAATGCAAAGAGAAGAAATGTAATAAAATAATGTAAAAAGAAATTAGGTGTAATGAAAGGAAACGATGTAAAACGGAATGGAATAAAATCCAAGTAAGTGAAATGAAACAAAAAGAAATGAAATGAAATAGAATGTAATGAAATAAGAAGAAACGATATCAAATGAAATGGAATAAAATTAAAGTTAGCGAAATGAAAGGAAATACAAAAAAATAAAATGCTATAAAAAAAATTATTCAAGATGAAATTAAATTAAATTAAATAAATGAAGATGAAAGCAAGGAGATGAAAATGAATGAAATAAAAAGAAATGAAATGAAATGAAATGAAATGAACAGAAATGCAGCGAAGAGATGAGATGTAATAAAATAAGATAAAAAGAAATGAGATGAAATAAAATAAAAAGAAATGAAATAAAATAAAATATAATGCAATAAATAGAAATGAAATGAGGTGAAGAGTAATAAAATAAATAAAAATGTAATAAATGTAATGAAATAAAAATAGATGAAATTAAATGTACAGCAATGAAATAATGTAAAAAGGAATGAAATTAAATGTCAAGTAGGTGAAATGAACTGAAATACAAAAAAAAATGAAATGTTATGAAGAGAAATGATATAAGATGAAATAAAATGAAGTAAATGAAAATAAAAGCACTGACATAAACATGAATGAAATGAAAAGAAATAAAAGAAAATGAAATGAAATAAAATCAATGTTAATGAAATGAAATACAAAAAAAAATGTTATTGAAAGAAATGATATAAGATGAGATAAAATAAAATAAATAAAGATAAAAATGAATCAAATGCAAGAAATAAAAGAAAGGAAATAAAAAGAAATGAATCGAAAATAAGAATAAACGATATGAAATGAAATGAAATACAAAAAAAAAAAGAAATGTTATGAAAAGAAATGATAAAAGATGAAATAAAATAAAATTAAATAAATGAAAATATAAGCAATGAGATAAAAATGAATGAAATGAAAAGAAATAAAAGAAATGAAATAAAATGAATTGAAATAAAAACAAATGCAAAGAAATGAAATGTCATGAAATAATATAAAAAAAAAGAAATAAAATAAAATCAAAGTAAGTGAAATGAAGTACAAATAAATGAAATGCTATAAAAAGAAATGATATAAGATGAAATAAAATAAAATTAAAAGAATGGAAATAAAAGCAATGAGATGAAAATTAATGAACTGTAAAGAAATAAAATAAAATAAAATTAAATAAAAAGAAACGTAATGAAATAATATGAAAAGAAGTGAAATGAAATAAACTCAAAGTTAGTGGAATGAAAGAAAAAGAAATGTAATGAAATAAAAACAAATAAAATGAAATGAAATAAACGAAAACGTAATGCAATAAAAAGAAATGAACTGAAGTGAAAAGTAATAAAATAATATGAAAATAAATAAAATAAAATAAAAATAAACGGTGAAAAATGAAATGAAATAAAATCAAAGTAAGTTAAATAAAACATAAAGAACTGAAATGAAATAAAATGTAATCAAATAAAAATAACCAATAAAATCAAAGAAAAAGAAATAAAATAAATAAAATAGAAAATAAATAAAAATAAATTAAATGAAGGCTAACTCTAATGAATAATTTAAATAATTCCATTGTGTTTTAAGTCTGGAACGTACTGTTCCGACTGAAAGATTGAATTGTTTAAAATCTGACTTGCTCGCTTTGTGGTTTTGGGTTCCGGGAGAAAGTGTTTTCGAGGATCTTCTGCTGTAAGACGATAGTTGCATTGTTTTTTTTTTTTACATTTTTTATACCAATTCCAATTAGGATCACAAAATTCTATAACAATAAAATAAAATTAAGAATCGATAAAAGTGAATTACTTTCTTCAAACTTTAAAGTCTTACATGAATCGAAATTTTTAATTTTGTAATTTTATATCACTTTATTAATAAATTTTTTGTTTGAAATATATATTTGTCTTATTTCAGATTTATGTAATTGATATGTATGAAGTATAAAATTCTGAATTGGAATTACGTAACATCGAAGTAATTCTAAGAGCTTGCTCTGTGCAAGGGATTTCCCCGCAGTGTTGCAATCTGGGAATTCAGAAGGTAAGTGACTGGGGTTGTCTTGACCCATATTCAGAATTAAAGGTATCCGTAATCATGAATATCAATTATGTGTGTAATTTATGCAATCTTTTTGTATAGGAAAACAAAAAAAAATTTCAGAAACTAGTATAATCAGGCTGGGCCGAAAACTCAAAATAATTAGATTCATTGCTTATAGCACTGAAAGGTTTCTTCGTAGCTTGACAAGAAAAAATAATAAAAACAAAAAATTCTCACCAAGTCGATTGAAAATTTTCAAATTAGAAATTTTAAAAATTTTTTTTGCGTGGAAAAAAATCGTTTTAAATTTTTTCTGTGAGTAAGGTTGATATTAGTAAACAACCGCAGATGGGAAAAAGAAAAAAAAAATCATCGAAATATAATGTTTCAAAAAAATGAAAAAAAAAAATAAATGTAGTCAATTTGTACCTAACGTTGCTAAAAAAAAAAATATTTTTTCTGTAATTTTGTTGATGCTCTTCTTAATAGACTAAGGAAACACTAGGTATTCTTATGTTAGAAGCAACATTTTTTGTCTATTTTTTGTTTGTCCTGTAATATGAGGCACTTTTACACAAGATCTGTGAAAATCCGTTTACACAGAATCCTTGGAAAATAGAAACAAAATTTTTGTTTCAAACCTAAAAATATGTACGTGTTCATTTAATTTATTGAAAAGAGCACAAAAACCAAAAATGATTTTTTTCAGTTTTAGGTACAAATTAACAAAATTTCATTCTTTTTCTTTTTTTATCAAAGGTTATTTACTTCCATAAACTTTATTAAAAAAAAATATTTTTTCATGCATACAAAATCTTAAAAACTAGAAAGTTGAAATTTTTCAATCGACTTGCAAATTTGTTTGTAGTGCTATTAACACTGAATCTAATTGTTTTGAGTTTTTTGGCAAACCGTAAAACCAATTGCGCGCTGGTAGTTTTTGGATTTGATGCAAAAATAATTTTTAATACAAAATAAAACTGAAATAAGGTAGTGAATATTACATTAAATTTTTAATGTTATATTGATATAATTTTCCTGAAATTGTTAAGAAAATTCAGAAAGGTTTTCCAAGTATTTCAGATGCGTCGAAAAAAAAATTAGAAAATATTAAAGAAGATTTTGTTATTTTACAGGATTTTACAAAATTTTGAAAAAATTCGTGTATATTTAAAAGATATTTAGGACTTTCAGATGTTTGGAAGGAATTGAAAAATATTTGATACTTTTCTGGAAATTTGAAAATGTTTTAAAAATATTTCTAATCCCTCCAAAACTTCTGCATTCCTGATTTTTTTTCAAACTTACTCGAATTTTTCCTAACATTGTAACAACCTTTCAAAATTATAAAAATTGACTTTAAATCTTCCAGATATTTTTTCTCCATTTTTGCGAATCTTTTCAAACGTTTTGAAATGCTTGTAAATTTTCTTTCGAAATCTTTTGGAATGTTTAAAAATATTTCAAAATGTTAATTTATTATTTAATTTTTTCAAAACTTCTAAATATATTTTAAAATAATTCGAATTTTTCCTAATATTGAAAAATCTGCGCAATTAAAAGAATTCGACTTTATTTTTATTCTCATGAAACCTTTCAAAATTCTTGAAAAAGTTCAACTTTTTTTTCATGTCTTTAAAAATCTACATTTTGTGTAAAAAATGTTCAATCTTTTAAATTTTCGAATTATTTTTAAATAATTTCAAAACTTTGAAACCTTGTGAATATCTTCTAAAATGATTTGATTTTTTTCTAATATTCTTTATAATTTTTCAAAATTATAAAAAATTTTTTCTGATATCTTCCAGATTCGTTTCTGAAAAATTTTGAAATATTTTGAACTGTTTTGAAATGTTGTTAACTATATTTTTGGAATTAATTTTTTTCAATGAATAAATTGTATTTCTTAACTTATCCTGGGAATATTAAGAATATTTTTTCATTTACTTCAAACTTTCATTCCCTCTTCATAAAAAAGAATTTTTTTAAATATTGACAAAGTTTCACTATTTTTGAATTTTTTCCAAACTTCTAAGTATCTCATGAACTCTTTTGTATTTTTGTCAAACTTTTGCACTAATGCAAAATTGAGAAGTTTTACTTTAAAGTCTTGTATATTCCTTTGCGAAAGAGGAAATCATTCGAAATGCTTTCAAATAATTTTTAATTTTCTTTTAGAATTTATTTTCTCAAAATTAAAAATCACTTGAAATTTTACCATAAATCTTAAGAAAATTTTTCTATTCTCTTGAAACCTATAAAAATTCGTTTTCTTTTAATTAAAAAACATTCTACATAATTAAGGAAATTGCCTCGAAATCTCCCGGACTTTTTCTTGACTATTTTTGAAATCTTTTTGAATATTGCCTTGATACAAATTTTTGGAAATAAAAAATTCTTAACAATTTTCGCTGAAATCTTAAGGAAGTTTTCATTTATTATTTTGAAACCTTTCAAAATTCTTAAGAAGCTTCTTAGTTTTTTGTTCGAATTCATTAAAATTCTATATTTGTTTAATATTTTCAAGTTTTAAGTTTTTTTGAATCTTTTTAAATTTTATAAATTTCTCATAAACAATGTAACTCGAATTTTGTTTTAAAATATTTTAAATCTTATTTAATATTTTTTGCATTCTCTTTCGAAATTTCAGGAATTCATTGAAAATCTTTTGAAAAAAAACTATTTTAATTTCTTCTTAAAATGAGATTTTCAAAATAAAATATAATTTTTAATTTTCGCAAGAATCTTATAAAAGTTTTCGTGATTTTCTAGAAACCTTTCAAAATTCTAGAAACGCTTTTATTTTTCAAAATCTTCACAAATCTACATATCGTTGGAAATTGTTTGAAATGTTCTCAAGATTGAAATTATTTTTTAATATTTTCAAAACTTTTGAGACAACTAAATATCTTTCGAAATAATTAAGTTTTCCTGAAATGTTTCAAAATCCGGCAAAATTAAAAAAATTGTCCTAAAATCTTACAGATTCTTTTTTGAAACATTTTGAAATCTTAAAAACCAAAAATTAATTTTTTTTTCTATAAAACCTGAATCAATTTCAATGAAATTCCTTTCTAACGTCCAAAATTCAAATTTCACTACGAATTTTTTGGAAATTAAGGAAACTAACGATCTGAAAATCTCAAAACTATCTCAAATAAGAAAAATTGAATTGAATAACATTGAAATTTTCACTGAATTTTTAGGAGTCTTAAAAAAATGTATCTCTACCAAAATTCTTTGATAAATTTTTTCCAACAAAATAGAAACTAATTCTTACACTAAAATTCTAAAAAGAATTAGCGTTTATTATCTTAAAAGACGCGTATCTTTACTGAGAAATTTAGGCTTATTTGACGTACAATTTCATAACTTTTCTTCTATTGCAGAGAAGAAAGTTTTAAATTCACCATCATCAAAATTAACATAAACTCCATAACAATGCAAAGTTCATGGTCTGATAATTGCGACACTGAATTTATAATTCTTCAAAAAAAATGAAGTACTTTTCTACAATTATAAACGGCAAAAAATGATATGCTATTATCAGAGGAACTGAATAAGAAGTTTATTTAAAAAGCGATTTCATAAAAAATTAAGTAAATAATTAAAATTGGTAGAACTTGAATATTATATCTAAATTTGTATTCTAATTTAAAAAAAATCAAATTTTATTTTATTTACAAGTTCCGAATAGAATTTGAAGAAACTTCTATCACCAATAAAGAGTCCTAACACGTCTCGAGAAAGCATCACTTTCCCTCTCGACTCATTGCTTCCATTCATAAACTAATTTGGAAAAAAACCAACAAACTTAATTTAACAATCGAAAATTTAATAAACTTTTTAAATAAACCTAATCAAAATACTTACTAAAAGACTGCCGTAAGGTTATAATATTTTATTTGAGGGAAACCTCCCTACAGTGGATAATGCAACCTACAGTGGATAATAATTAATTAAAAATACCAATATTTGTGAAAAATTGATGTTATCAAATTAGTTGTTAATAATCTGAATTAAAATAAATAATTTGAATTGAAAATAATTTGAATTAAAATATTTTATTTAAGGGAAGCCTTCCTACTGTGGACAATGCAACCTACAGTGGACATTTGGACAATGCAACTTACAGTGGATAATAATTAATTAAAAATACCAAAATTCGTAGAAAATTATTGTTATCAAATAAGTTGTTAATAACTTGGATTAGAATAAATAATTTGAATTAAAATATTTTATTTAAGGGAAGCCTTCCTACAGTGGACAATGCAACCTACAGTGGACAATGCAACCTACAGTGGATAATAATTAATTAAAAATAGCAAAATTCGTAAACAATTAATGTTATCAAATTAGTTGTTAGAATACGTTCCGTTTTAATGAATCAAAATAAAAATTACGTATATTTTTGATCTAAATTAATGATTATCCACTGTAGGTTGCATTGTCCACTGTAAGTGGATTCACCCTATTAATTTGAATTTAGATAATAGTTGCTTGAATAGTTTAATATTAGAATACATTTTCTCGAATCTAAAGTAACTTTTATCCATGGTTTATTTATTAACATTAAAAATATTTTTCTATTGTCGTGTCGTTTTCGATAAATTGTTGATATTTTTTTCGACATTATTTTTTGACTATTTTTTTTTTTAACTTGAATATTCATTTCTAAAAACTATCAAACTATTTTCAAGTAAAGACGTAATATAAGAGAAAATCACGCCTACAAGAATTATTAAAAAGGCAAGACAAGTTATAGAAACATATATTCATATAATTTGAGTTTCGTGATCTTTAATAAGATTTCACCTAGTCGTATCCTTATGAATCACTTTAAAAAATATTTGGTATGTCTCAACAATTATATAACTATTTTTTGAAGTATTCTATTTGAGAATTTCAAATTAAAAAATATGTGAATTTTAAGCACTCATGGTTTTGCAAATTAAACGGTGAATAAAAATCAAAATTTTCATATAAAAAAAATATTTTCATTTAGATATTCAGTTTTACCATAGAAGCAAAAATTGTTTGATTTAAGAAAAAAACCCTTCTTCGAGAAAATAGAAAAGTATACGTAAGGGTGCCCATTCTGAAAATAAAAATATTTTTTGAAAAGTTTTACTCCTTAATTTGTACATTTGAACAAAATGTGCAAAAGTTATTTTTGAATTTTATACTAAAACAATGAAGTTTAGAAATTGAATTATTGCAGAATATAATTTTCCTTTTTTGATTATTTTGTGAATAAAAAGGATGAATAGAAAAGAATTGAAAATGATTTTTTCAGAACAAAAGTAAAATCTCTATACTAAAGACTTTAAAAAAAATAACTTACACCAATAAAAAAAGCTTTTTCCTAATAATTTAGTGTCTAAAGTTTATACGTAGTTTGAGAGAAGAATTGAGAAAATTCCTTTTTCTTCACAACAAAATAAAATCCTGCCATAAAAAGGGCCTTAAATAAAAAAGGTGAGAACTTTTGGTCTTTCAGTCCCCCACTTTTAAATATTTTAAAAATTTGACCACATTAGATTGTTTGTCATGAAAAAAAAAATTATTTCCTTTTTTTATTTTTAGAAATAATATAATATAATCATTAAAAAAAATTAAATTCAACTGTTCTCTAGTAAGTTCGTCTTTTTGGCTTAAAATTGAACTATTTCGAAGAAAATTCATATTTTCGGGTTAAAAATTCTAATTTAAAAAAAAAAATTCCCCTTTTCGGTTTGAAAAATCAACGATTTGGTTAAAATATTCTTTCTCTCTTTACTGAAAAATCTTTCCTAGTTGAAAATTCAAATGTTTTGTTAAAAATTCATCTTTTTTGGTTGAATTTAATTTTTCAAATTTTAAATTCAAGTATTCTATGGTTGAAACATCAACTATTACATTTTTGGATGAGAATGCATCTTTCTTGATTGAAAATTTAACTAATTGGTTAATAGTTGAACTCTTTAAAAAAAAATCCTTTTTTTCTTGAAGATTCATAATTTTTATTGAAAATTGAGACATTTTATTGAACATATAATTAGTTAGTTGAAAGTTTGAATAATTTTTTGAAAATTCAATTATTTTCTTGAAATTTTAACTGTTTTGTTGAATATTTGTCTCTTTCAATAGAAAATTCGACCTTTTCCTTTGAAAAATCAACCGTCTCCTAAAAACCTCTCCTTTTGGCTTGAAAATTCCATTGTATTGTTGAAAATTTAATTATTTTGTTGAAAACTAAACTATTTAGTAAGAAAATAATTTTTTTTGTTAAAAATTTGAACTGCCATGTTGAAAATTCGTCTGTTTTTTGTATTCAAAATTAATTTTTTTTATATTAAAAGTTCATCTATTTTTGTAGAAAAGTTCACGGTTGAAAATTAAATTGTCTTAAAAAAAATCTTCTTTTTTGCTTGAAAATTCGACTATTTAGTAAAAAATAGTTTTCTTTTGCTTAAAAGTTCAACTATTTGGTTGAAAGTTGAAATTTTTTGTTGAAAATGTAGTTTTTTTGTTTGCTTAAGATTTATTATTTTAGTTGAAAATTTAAACCTTTTTTGAAAATATAATTTTGTAATTAAAAGTTTGATTGATTTTTGAAAATTTAATTATATGTTTGAAAATTCAACTGGTTTGTTGAATATTTGTCTTTTTTTATGGAAAATCGGTCCTTTTCGCTTGAAAAAAGGGTGAAAATAAGTTGTGAGAAAGGAAAGTTGAAACGTGCAAATTTTGTTTTGAGGTTAGGTGTAGAAAGTGGTCGTCGGGCAGGCGGGGCAAGAGGTAGGCAAGCTAAGAGCGGGAAACAGCGAGGACTAACTGGTAAGGTAGGAATGTCGACCATACGAAGTCCACAAACGGGCGACAGAGGGCAGGGAGATGAAGCAAGAGCGGACGAGGTTGTGAGCGCGGTTACTGGGGAGAAGGGAGAATATGACAGTAGCGAGGAGGAGGCGGCGTTCGAGACACCGACCAGGGGCGAATCGACAGAGAGAAGGGGATCAGGCACGAGCCAGAAACGAGGGAGACCGTCGAATTTACAGCGCCTCAACAGGCTAGGTAGCGCAGGCTCTAATAGGAGTCTGGACGAATGGCAAAAAAAGGTGAGCGCGACTAGCAGTGAAGGGGAAGATAAGAGAAAAAGAAAGGAAGGGGAAGATGATCCGGAAAGGGACAAGGATAACAAGAAAGTGAAGTTTAAACGAAAAACACCAGACAGAGATAGGGGGGATGGGGGGATGTTTGAGAAGCTAGCAGACCTCATAAAAGGGTTTAGAGAGGAAACAAGGAAGAGTCTGGAAGATATGAATAGGCAGGGGAAAGAAGTTAGGGGGGAAGTGAGAAAAGTAAGAGAAAAGTGGGAAGAGTGGGATAAACTCTGGAAAGAGGAGAAAGACAAGGTATGGGGTAAATTAGAGGCCATAGAGAATAGACAGAGAGAGATTGACGAACAGACAAATAGGGAGATAAAACAACTGGAAGAACGGGTAAGCAAATTAGAATATAGGAATGAGCATATGGGGAAGGAAAGAGAAAGTGCGGAAAAAGTAGAAGGGAGTGATAACGTGCAAAATGAGAATGAAATATTGAAGAAGAGACTGAGTGAGATTGAAAGAAGGCTGGAAGGGGAAGAAAGGGCGAAGAGGAAAAATAACATAGTAGTCAAGGGATTGAAAATAGAGAGTGAAACAGGGGAAATTGAAATCAAAAATCTGCTGAGAGATATTGGAATTCGGGTAAGGGTAGAAGGAGTTAAGAGATTAGGAATGACGAAGGAAGGAAAAGAAGGAATGTTTGTAGTAAAAGTAGGGAGTGAGGAGGAGAAAAAGAAAATTATGGAGAACAAAAAATTATTGAAAGGAAGAAGGGAGAGAATTGAAGAGGATTTGACTTGGAGGGAGAGGAAAAGGAGATGGCAAATAGAACAGAGAGCATGGATAGAGAGGAAAAAGGGATGCATGGTATGGATAGGGCGAGACAGACTATGGATAAATGGGGAGGAGTGGGTCTGGGACGAGGAGGAAGAAGAAATAAGGAAAAAGGGAAAAAGAGCTGAGAAAGGTAGAAGAAAGGAAGATACAAAAGAGGCTAGAGAGCAAACAGAGGGGTTTCCAAAAAGCAAGGCGGAAGAGAAGTAAGGAGTACAGGGGAGGGAAGGGAGGAGAAAAAAAGTGAAAATAGCTTTCTGGAATGTGTCAGGCTTGAAGAACAAGAATGAAGGTTTCTGGCGGGAGTTAGAAAAGTGGGATGTGATTATGATGAGTGAAACCTGGGCGGATGAGAAAGATTGGAAGGGGATGAAAAGGTTGTTACCTAAAGGGTATGTGTGGACAATGCAAGAAGCAAGAAAGGAACACGTTAAAGGTAGAGGAATGGGCGGCATGGTAGCAGGGGTGAGAAAAGAATTGGCAGTAAAAGGTAAAACAGAGCAGGATAGGGAAGAAAAGGAGGGAACAATGGTAAGAAGGATTATAATAGGGAAAGTCAAAATAGTGGTGGTTTGTGTATATAGAAGAAGAGGGGAAGAGGAAGGTTGGAGAGTAATAAGGAGGTGGATGGAGGAAAAGAAGGAAGAATTGGTTTTGATAGGAGGTGACTTAAATGCCTGGACTGGCGAGCAAGGGGGAGGGACTTGGGATGAAGAAAAGGAGGCATATGTCAGGAGCTCCAAACATAGGGAGATAGACCGGGAGGGGAGGAGGTTACTAGACATAATAGGAGAAACCGGATGGTTTATATGTAATGGCAACATGAAAGGAGATGAGAAAGGAGAGATTACATTTATAGGTAAGGGAGAAACAATAATAGACTACATCTTGGCGGAAGAAAGAATGAGTAATATGATATGCAGTATGAATGTAGGGAATGAGATAGGGTCAGAACACTTCCCAGTAATAGCTACACTGAAAGGTGGCGTCCATAAGCGTGGCAGAGGGAGAAAGGAAAGAGGGGGGAAAAGGAATACGAAAATGGGAGTCTGGGGGGTAGATAAATTAAAAGTGTTTGAACAGAAGATGGAAAAGGAGAATGTTAGATATGAAAAGGAGGAGGGAGTAGACTCGTTAATTAAAAGACTGAAAGGGTCGATTGAGAAGGTGAAGGATGAGATAGGTACAAAAGAAGGAAGAGAAGAGGGAAAGAGAGGCTGGTGGGATGAGGAATGCAGGGAGAGTAAGGAGAGAATGAAAGAATCTGTAAGAAAATGGAGGAAAGGAGAAATAGAGAAGGCGGAGTACAATAGGAGAAAAAGAGAACATGAGAAGATGCTGGAAGGGAAAAAGCAAAGGGGAAAGGAGAAATACAAGGAAGAAGTAGAAAAAGCAATCAAAGAAGGTAGGGTCTGGGATGTGATAAACAGGGAAAGAGGAGGAAGGAAGGGCGTGAATGAAGAAATAGAAATGGATGAATGGACGGATTATTTTAAGGGTCTGCTAGGGGGAGAACAAAATAGGATCAAAGGGGAAAATAGAAAGACAGTCCAGGAAGAAATGGAGGAAGCGAACGAAATAACAAGAGAAGAAGTGAATGAGGCGATAGATAGACTGAAAAGAAACAAGGCCACAGGAGAGGATGGAGTGGAGAACGAAGCGATAAAGTATGGAGGAGAAGGGATTAGGGAAGTGATGTGGAGGATATGCAACAAGGTCTGGAAAGGAGAAGGGTGGCCGGAGGAGTGGATGACAGGGCTGGTAGTACCGCTTGTTAAGAAAGGGGAGGGTAAGAAGGTAGAAGAGTACAGAGGGATCACTCTCATGCAAGGGGGCTATAAAATATACACAGAAATTCTAAGAAAAAGGTTAGAGAACCAGATAGAAGAGAAGCAAAGTATCCCACACAACCAGACGGGATTTAGAAAAGGGATGGGGACTATAGACAACATTTACGTACTCAATTACTTGGTTAACAGAAACTTAGGGAGAAAAAGAGGGAAATTAGTCGCTTTGTTTGTAGATTTCAAAGCAGCTTTTGACTCAGTGAATAGAAAAGTGCTATGGCAGGCAATGAAAGAGAGGGGAATAGAAGAAGGGCTGGTGGAGAGGATAAAGGAAATTTTTACTGAAACCAGGATTAGGGTGAAGATACGCGGGGAAAAAGGGGAGGTTTTCTGGACAGGAAGAGGTCTAAGGCAAGGGTGCCCGTTGAGTCCACTACTTTTTAATTTGCTACTGGCAGACCTAGAGGAGAAGCTAAAGGAGAAAGGGAAAGGGGGGACGACCCTGGGTAATAGCAAACTATACTCCCTAGCATACGCGGACGACGTAGTTCTAATAGCAGACGATGAGAAGGGGATGAACCTAATGATAAGAATTTTCGAAGAGTACGTGGGAACAAAAGAACTGACGGTGAACGTAGGGAAGACCAAGATGATGTGCTTCAGAAATAAAAAGACCAAAATAGGTTACGTTTGGAAGGTGAACGGACAAACAGTGGAAATTGTGGAGGAGTTCTGTTACCTAGGGTTTTTGGTTTGAGTCAGGAGGGGGAAACGATTTGCAGGTGAGGAAAAGAATCGAAAGTGCGAGTAAAGTAATGGGCCAAGTATGGGGTATAGGAAAGAGAAGGTTCAAGGACGATTGGAGAATGAGGGTTTGGTTGTTTGATGCGATGGTTTGGGCGGTGTTGAGCTATGGAGTGGAGGTTTGGGGATGGAAGGAACATAGGAAAGTGGAAAGCATACATGAGAGATTTCTGAGATGGGTAATGGGAGTTAGTTGGAGTTGTCCAGGATACATGATAAGGGAAGAACTAGGAAGGGAAAAAATGGTAACTAGACAAATTAAGAGAGCCTGGAGGTTTGAAGAGAAGCTGAAAAGGGGAGAGGGGAGCAGAATAGCACAAGTATGCTTGGACGAAGTTCGGAACAAGGAGACGAGAGGCAATTTGGGAAATTCAAAATGGGAGGAAGAAAGGAAAAAAATGAGGAGTGTTTGTGATATACAGGAAGGGGTTCTGGACTGGCAGAACATTGAATTAGAGCTATTAGTAAGACAAGGAGAAGAGAGATGGAGAAAGATTATGGATTCGAAGTACAAAAGATGGTATATGATGGTCAAAGGGGTGACGGAACCAGAATATTTGCAAAAGATGAAAAAGGAAGACAAATGGAATAGGGTGATACGGTTTAGAATGGGAGAAGGAGTGAGAGCTTGTAGATATTGGATGGATGAAGAGAACAATCTATGCAGAGTATGTGGGTACGAAGTGGAGTCATGGGCACATGTGTTAGAGAGGTGTACAGGAGAGGAAGATGGACAGTTGAGTGTGGATGAATGTGTGAGATGGATATTGGATGGTAATGGACAGGGAGTGATGTGGATGAAAAAACTGGAAGAAATAAGAGAAAGCAAGGGATCAGGGCAGAGCCAAACGGGAAATCCTGCTTAAAGGGAAGTAACTTGTGAAAATTTAAAATCTTTAAATCGATGAAAATGCATATGATGGTAAGAGAAAACGGAAGCCCGGGAAGATCGCTCATTGTCTGTAGTATAAGAATAGTATTAATATGATTGTTATTATGTAAGGCGTTGCACTAGAAAATAAGTAGCGGTTAAGGTAGACTAAGGATGAAATGTAAACATATGTACAGGGAGCGGAGGCCCTCAAACCCGTAAAAGGGAGAGTTCAAATATACAGACTAGAAGCGAATGGAAATAAAGTTCAATTATTTTGTTGAAAATTAAACGATTTGGTTAAAAAGCAATATTTTTATTCAAAAATTGAACTGCTTTGTTGACTTTTTTTTTATTGAAAATTCATTCATTTTTTTTAAATTAAAAATTCTTCTGTTTATACAGAAAATTTCACGGTTGAAGATTGAATTGTCTTTAAAAAAAATTGTCTTTTTGACTTGAAGATTCAACTATTTGCTTAGAAATTCGTCTCTTTTGCTTTAAAATTCAATTATTTTGTTGAATGTGGAAATTCTTGTTGAAAATTTAGTTTTTTCTCATTTTAGATTCATCATTTCGGTTGAAAATCCAAATTAGGTGATAATATAATTATTCAGCTTAAAATTTAATTGATGTCATGAACATTTGAAAACTTTCTTGAAAATTAGTTTATTTTATGCTTCAAAATTGATTTGTTTTAATTCAGAATTCAACAATTTTTTGAAAATTAGTCCTATTTGGTTGGAGGTTTAACTATTTTGTTGTACAAGAAACGCTTTTACTGATAATTAATTTTGTATGGAAATTCAACTATTTGGTTGATAATTCATCTTTACAGGTCGGCAATTCATCTATGTGGTTAAAAATTCAAATGCATTTTTTTGGATTGAAAATTTTTTCTTTTTTTGACAGTAAAGTTCTGGTTTGAAAATTTGTCTTTTTTTTAAAGAAAAATTCACCTTTTTTTTGAAGATTCAATTATAGTGTGGTTAAAATTTGAATTGATTTGTTGAAAATTCAGTTTTTTTCTGGTTGAAGATTCAAAATTTTAGTTAAAAATTCAAAAATGTTGTTAAAAATATAATTTTTTGAAAATTTAATGAATTTTTGTGAATTTAATTATTTTGTTATAAATTTAACTGTTTTCAAAAAAAAAATTTCTAACCAAGAACAGAAGAATCAAATTTTCAGTTATGACAATCAATTTTCAACAAAAAATAAATTTTCAACCAAATAATTCAATTTTTAACCAAAAAGGATAAATTTACAAACCAAAAATATAATATTCCAATTTGCAGTTAGAAAAGTAAATTAAAGAAAAACGAGTTTTCAGCCAAAATAATGATTTATCAAACAAAGTATAAATTTTCAAGCGAAAATGGAATTTTCAACCAAGGAAATTATTTTTTAATTACAACGATGAATTTTTAACCAAAAATATGAAATTTTGTTCAAATAGTGAAAAACAAATTTTCAACTAAACATTTTTTTTCAATTAAAGAAATGAATTCTTAACAAAAAATATAATAGTTTAATTTTTTACTGAACAGATAATTTTTTACGAGAAAGATTATACTTCTATCAAAAAAGATCAATTTCCCACAAAAATGGAATAGTTAAAGTGAATTTTCAACTAAAATGATGAATTTTCAACTAAACAAAATTCAATTTTTAACCAACTACATACATGAATTTCAAACCAAAAGGATAAATTTTCTACCAAAAATAAAGTAGGACAATTTTTAGTCAAAGAAATAAATTTGCAAGCAAAAAACCGAGAAATTTTCAACCAAAGAAATTAATTTTTAAACAAAAAGATGAAATTTCAACTGATAATTGAATAGTTAAATTTTCAGTAAAAAAATTAATCTTCAATAAAATTCAAGTAAAATTTCATAAAAATAGTATAATTTTCAGCCAAGAAGAATACATTTCTATCAAAAAAGATAAATTTTCGACTAAAAATGGAAGTTATATTTCCAGTTGAACAAATTAATTCTAAATAAGAAAAATCTCATTTTCAACCAAAAAGATGAATTCTCAATAAAACAATTTAATTTTAAAATAAAGAAGATCGATTTACAAACAAAAAATATTAAATTTCAATTTGCAGTCAAAAAATTAAATTAAAAAAAAAGGAGTGACCAGCAAAATTAATGTATTTCTTATTAACTAATTAATTAATTAATTAATTTATTATTATTAATTTATTAAATTAAATTTATTTGTTATTAAAAATATAAATTTTCAAGCGAAAATAGAATAGTTATATCTTCATTGAAAAAATTAATTTTCAACTGATAAGAAATGCATTTGCAACTAAAGAAATTAATTTTTAATCAAAATGATGTATTTTTATACAAAAATATGAAATTTTGACCCAATAGTGGAATTTTTAATTCAGAAGATGAATTTTCTATCCACAAAAAAAAACGAATTTTCAATTAAATATTTTTTCTTCCAATGAGAGAAATCAATTCTTAAAAAAAAATAGAATAGTTAAATTTTTTAATAAACAGATCATTTTCTGATGAAAAATATCTCTAGAAAATTTACGTTTCCAGCTAAGAGCCATCTTTCTACTTTATTATAAACCTTTTTTTGTAAATTGTTTTATCGACAGAGGTGTAGATATCAGTTGCTGAGTTTCGCTTTACAGGTGAAAGGATATCTATTTTTCCATGTTGACTCGTATATCTTACGTGAGATGGCACGGCTCACCAAATATACCTTAAGATAAATATCATAACAAAAATGTTTAAAAAATATTGATTATATTTATTTTAAATTAATGTTGAAAAGAATTCCATTTTATCATGGATAATTTTTGCCAAATAAGCAGGAAAAAGATTCATAATTAAAAAATAAAATTCCTAAGCATCGCTTTTTGGCTCATTATCAAAAATAACATAATAAAAAAGAAGGGGAAAAAGGGGAAAAGTCAACCAAAAACTAACCTCTCACTTTTTCCTTTCTCCGTCCTTTTTATACTAAGGGGGGCCCAACATGTTTTGAGGCCAATTTAGACCTCCTCGTCAGCGATTATTTATAGGGAATAAATAAAGGTATGAAAAATTAATATACCCGCAAAGAAAATATTTCAATCAGTTTAAAAAAAATTAAAAATAAATGTATTATTTTTTAGCAATAGCCCAGATACTTAAGAAAAATAAGGTTCTGCCATTACCCTCAATTTTCAAGATATTTACATTTTTTCCGGTTTTTAATAATTTTTGAATAAAAAAAAATTCTTACAGGTTTTCAGGTTTTTATAGTCACATATTTGGCTAAAAACAATTTCTATAATTACACATGAATTATGTTATAATAATTTTTTTAAATGTCATCCTGGTACTTATCAAAAGATAAGGTTGCTAACAGTTTTTTGTATACGATACCTTGTTATCTTTCCTTCTATATTTTTAATTAATTTATCCTTTATTTTCAGTGAAATTATTATTTATATTACTTTTTGAATTTTTGGTATTTTAATTTCAAATTGATTTCTCAAAATATTCACATTTTCTATATTAAACCTGTTTTCACGCATACATTTTTCTACATTTTCTTTCTTCTTACCTATCTTAATATTCTGTTAATAAGAAAACTAATCTTTTTTTCAATTTTTTAAATTGTTAATTACATTCCTTCTTCAATGCAAACCTGATTCATTTGGAGAAAAACTAAAGTATTTTTTGATGATAATTTAATAGGGGGGGGGGGGGGGGGGTGGGTGAATTTTTGTATTATATTTTTGTACATAAATTTTTTAAATCTTTTTCTCTCACAAATTGGGGTAAATTCTTTCTCCTGAAAATGATCTTTTTAGCTATGAAATTTATTATTTGTTTGAAAATTCAACAGTTTTGTCAGAAAGTCATTCTTTTTAGTTGAAAATTCAACTATTTCATAGAAAATTTTCTTTTTGTTTATAATTCATTTTTTGGTGCTGAAATGTCAACTGAAATCTTTCTTAGATGAAAATTGAACTATTTATTTGAAAATTGGTTTACTTAATTTGGAAATTCATCTGTTTTAGTAGAAATTTCATCTCTCTTGATAATTTCAAGTTGAAGCTGAAGAGTAATCCTTTTGAGTTAAAAATTCAACTGTTCTGTGGAAAATTCGTCTATCTGGTTTAAAAAATCAAGTATCTTCGTATAAAATTGTCTTTTTGTTCAAAACTTATATTTAAATGTTGAATAGTCGACCTAAAACCTTTTTTTAATGAAAATTCTATTTTTTTTTAAATTTGAATAAAAAATTCATCCGTTTTAGTAGAAATTTCATCTTTCTTGGATGAAAATGCAACTATTTGGTTGAAGATTCAATAAGTTTATTTAAAAAATCAGTATCTTTGGAGAAAATTTACTTCTTATTTAACACTCATATTTAAATGTTGGAATGTCAAATTATAATCTTCTTTGGATGAAAATTCAATCTTTATCAAATTTTGTCTTTTCTATTTAAAAAGTCATCTGTTCTAGTCGAAATTTGACCTTTCTTCGATAAAAATGTAACGATTTGTTTGCGAATTAATCTTGTTTGCTTGAGAATTCAACTATTTTATTAAAAAAAATTTCTGAAACGACTTTGTTGAAAAATCACTTTTTCGTTGAAGATTCATTATTTTTAGTCAAAAATTCTCTTCGGTTGAAATTCAAACTATTTTGTTGAAAATTGATCTTTTATCTTTTTGGCTTATCTCTTTGATTAAAAATTGTCCTAATTTTGTTGAAAATTAATTTTTTCGCTGAAAATTAATATTTTCTGATTGAAAATTCAATGTTTACATACTAATCTTTATTTCTTGAAATTCCGTCTTTGTGATTTTAAAATTCATTTTTTAAACGAACTTTCATATTTTTCGGTTGAAATATCAATTATTGCACTTTTTTGTTGAATATTCGTGTTTTTAGGTTGAAAATTCAATGATTTTGTGGATAACTCAATTATTTTATTGAAAATTCGAGTATTTTGTTGAAAATTTTATTATTGTGTTGAAAATTTAAATATTGTGTTCAAAAATTGCCGTTAGTCTCATACATTATTATTTCTGGAAACCACAAATTACGCACAGTAAAAGGGGGTGGGGCTAGAAATATTTTTTACGGTTTGTCACAGGGGGGGGGGGGGTCTTGGAGAGGGCCTATAATCCGTTACGTGATTTAAGTACGGCTCCTAACAAAGTATTGATAGAGTAATTAATTGGTTATAGCAATTTTCTTTGACAAGATAATAGAAAGAATTTCTTTTCTATTAAACAATCATTTTCTCAATAAATAATTTTGATTGCATTGAACTTAATTAATTCTTAATTAATACTGATTGAGATATTTTCTTTTCAGGTATCTTTTGTATAGTTGAAAATTCAACTATTTGGTTAAAAATTTATGTATTTTGTTGAAATTTCGTCTTTTGGTAGAACATTCATCTTCTTTGTTGAAATTGGATAACTTCTTGAAAAATAATGCGTGTTTCAAAAAAAAAAAAAAGATTCTAATTTTTATACTACAGCTATAAGTAGAGAATATATTATACATTTTATTTTATATTATTTTATTATAAAAGCATATACATTATATACATTTTAAAATGTTAATAAACGTGTTCTACTTTTTAAACATGTAGTCGCAGGGACATGTGACCGTGAAACATTTTTTAATATTTAAATAATTTATCTCCCTTACCATATAAAGTTTAAATAAATAGTGTACAAGGTATTATAGAATAAGTCACGTACTATCAGATTCTATAACCAAACATTTAAGAGAATTTTGTTATGTAATTAAAAAAATTATGTTTATTATATTATTTCATATATTTTTATATTATTTAATTCTCGGAACAGGATATTGTTGATTTTTTTATTTTCGCTCACAAATCCATTTTCAATTTGTAAGCAACAATGGTAATAAATCAATTAAAAAAATGTTGTTATTGGATATTCATGAAAATGTCCTCACGGTGAAGATACCACTCTGGTTATCTGCTGGATCACCCGGTTATCCCTACTTTTAATCCGGGTAATCCAGTGTAAACCTGGGTAATCCACTTGCTATCCCGAGTAAACCAGAATAATCCATTTGTAATCCAGGTAATTCAAACAAATCCACTTTTAATGTAGAGTAATCCACCTATAATCCAGATAATTTGAAGTAATTTAAGTAATCTAAGCCATCAATGTGTAATCAAAAGTAATCCAGCTGATTCGGAGTAATTTACATACGTACTCCAAATAGTTTTTAACTATTTTATTACAAAAATTTTTTTTTTGTTTGAAAATTACTTTCCGTGATTACAACATTAACGATCCCATTTATGGCTGAACATTAATTTATTTTGTTAAAAATTCGTCTTGTCTGGTAAAAAATTAATTTTCTTCGTTGAAAATAATAGTTTCTCGTTGAAAATTCAAATATTTGGTGGAAATTTAATATTCCTAACAGAAAATTCAAAAAAGTGGTTAGGAGGAAATTTTTTGGTTGAAAATAAATTCCTTTAATAGAAAATCGGATTATTCCATTTCTAACTGACAATTTATTCTTTTTAGTTGAAAATGCAACTACTTGATTTGAAAGTTGTTTCACTGAAACTTCAACTGTTATTGAAAAATTGCATTTTTTGGCAGAAAATTAATTGTTTAACTGAAAATTGAACTATTCCATTTTTGGTGAAAGTTTGTCTTTTTTGCTGAAAATTTATATATTTTGGTAAAATTTCGTTTTTTTTTTGTTTAAAAATTGAGTATCTTGCCTGAAAATTCATCTTTTAGGTACAGAATTAGTTTTTTTCAATAATAATAACTTTTTGTTGAAAATTAAAATATTTTGTGATAAATTAATATACTTTGTAGGAAATTAAAAAATTTCGTTAACAACTCATTTTTTCATGGGAAATTCATACATATTGGTGAAATTTCGTTTTTTCTTTGAGAAAAATCAAAATTCTTTTTTGAAAATTCATCTTTTTTGTTGAAAACTGAAGTATTTTGTTAATATTTTTTTATTGTTGTTGTTGAAAGATGGGTTTTTTCAACCCAGAATTTAAATATTTTATGTTTTTCCAGAAAATTGATCGTTTTAAGAAACAATTTGGTAGAAAATTGATCTCCTTAATTGAGAATTCAACTACTTGGTAGAAAGTTACACTATTTCGTTGGAAAATGGTTGTTTTTTGGTTGAAACTTAATTATTAAACAAGAAAAATAAACTGTTTCAGTTGAGCATATACTATTTCAGTTGAAAATTCATGCTTTCGATTGAAAATTTCAGTATTTTGTTACAAATTAGTGTTTTTTTTCACTAAAAAACTAATTTTTAAATTGGAAATGTAACTATTAAATTTTTGGATAAAAACGCATTTTTTTGGTTGAAAATGCATGCAATGTGGCTGAAAATTTATTTTTTACAGTTGTAAACTCAACTGATTGGTTGAAAATTCATGTATTTCGTTGAAAATTCGTCCTTTTGGGTATAATCAAAATATAATTATTTTTATTATTCTATTATTTTATTTTTATACTTTTTATTTTCATTTTATTATTATTAAATATTAATGAATAATTAAAAGTAATGGTATAATTTTTTTGTTTGAAAAATTCATGTATCTGGTTGAAAATTCAATTATATTTGATTAAAAATTAATCTCGCGTGTAGAAAATTTATCAATTTCAAGTAATTTTGTTTTTGAAAATTCGTTATTCTTCGTTCAAAATTTGTATATTTAAGTAAAAAATTGTACTGCTATGTTACAAAATTTAAATGTTTGGTTGACAATGAATTTTCTTTTGTAGAGTGTTCATTTATTTGGTTAAAAATTCGTTTTTTTTTTGCTAGATGTGACGTTGCAAAATATTTGCAAGTCACAAGTTCCTTAAATTGCAA
>CAKNXH010062866.1:23781-45581 GCA_932178445.1 Andricus quercusramuli | reverse complement strand
TTACTCTTCTAATACTTGCTTAAAAAGGTACTGTATATTTTGTGAATTTTCCAATTTTATATTAGAAATGAATTAATTAATTAATCGTATTATTTAAAAACTTTAACTTTAACTTTCAGTTTAAAAAAACAGTTGAACCTTCAACCTAGAAAATTAATTTTCTACCAAAAAATACGAATGTTGAATAAAATAAACGAATTTTCAACTAAAAAAGATTCATTTTAAAACAAAATTGGAATAGTCTAATTCTCAGTTAATCAAATTAATTTTAAACAAATAAAAAAAAACAGATTTCCAAAAAAAAAGTTAAATTTTCAACTAAAGAAATGAATTTCAAACTAAAAAGATGAATTTTCAACCAAGAGAATAAATTTTCAACAAAAAATGGAATAGTTAAATTTTTAGTTGAAAAAACAGTTGAATTTTCAACAAGGAATATTAATTTTCTACCAACAAATACGAATGTTGAATAAAATATATGAATTTTCAACAAAATAGTTAAATTTTTAACTTAAAAAAATACATTTTAAAACAAAATTGGAATAGTCAAACTCTCAGTTATAAAAATATATAATAATAATAATAATATATAATAATAATAATAATAATAAAAATAATATATATAAAAATGCAATTTCCATTTTAAAGAAGAATATAATGTAAAAATTATTTGTATGTTTTGATGAAAATAATTGTTTAATGCTTTTTATGTTGTGATGTTGTGATATGAGTATCTGAATTTTGATTTCGAAATTATGTGCATATATATTTTAATTTTCTCTGTAATAGTTCAAAGGTTTATTAATAATTAAAATTTTCAGAAAAATATAAAGTAAAAATTGTTTGAATGATTCAATGAAAATAATTCTTCAATGCTTCTTGTGTTATGAGTGATTTATTTATTATTGGCTAATTAATTTTGTTACAAAATTAAATAACATAAAGATTTAATTTCAATTTTTCTATATCGAGTAACATAAATGAATTATTTACTTTAAGGTGATGTGATTGAATCTTGCATATAATTAGTAGAATACAATATTATTTTTTCAACTCTATCCCTATAACGATGATGTAATTTTTTAATAATATTTATGAAGTCAAATGAGTATCTGAATTCAATTTTCAAAATTATATGTACAATGTTCATGAGTTTTATTTTTGTCTGAAAATTAGTATAAAAGGTTATTAATAATTGAAATTTCCAGAAATAAAATGTCAAGATTAAAAAATATATAAAGTGAAATTTATTTCAATTTTCGAATGAAAGTTATTATTTAAGACTTTTTATTTTGTAAAGTGACTGATTATTGACTGATTATTTTTTGTCACAATATTAAATGTTGTAGATATTGAATTTCAATTTTTTTATATTGAGTAAAAGAAATTGATTATTTAGTTTAAGGTTATGTCATTGAATATTGCATATATAATTAGTATAATAAAAGTTCATTTACATTTCAAATATCCCTATTCCAGTAACATAATTTTTTTAATGTTTCTAATGATATGATATGATTATCTGAATGCAATTTTCCAAATCATATGTACACATGTTTTCATTTTTTCTGGAATTAGCTTAAAAGGTTATTGATGACTAAATTTTCAGAAAAATATGAAATTAACATTATTTGAATGTTTCAATGAAAACAATGATTTAATGTTTTTCATGTTCTGAACTCATTGATTATTTATTAGAAGATTAATTTTTTGCACAATATTAAATTACTTGAAGATTGAATTCCAATTTTTTTATATTAACTAACATAAATTGACTATTTACTTGATGGTGATGTAATTGAATATTGCTATCATTCATATGATGAAAGTTTATTTATTTTAAAAATACGTCTATTCCAATTGTGTCATTTTTTCAAGTTTTCATGATGTTGTAAAATAATAATCTAGATTCAATTTTCAAAATAATTTTTTAATTTTTTCTGAATTTAGTTTCAAAGGTTGATAACAATGAGAATTCTTTCAAAAATATATAATGAACATTATTTGAATGTTTTAATGGGAATAATTGTTTATTGCTTTTTATGTTGGAAAATGATTAATTAATTATCAGGCTTCCGTTTTCGGTACCGATCGTGAGAGAACACTTCTGTGTCAAGTGTTGCGTTTTTTGGCTTTGGTGAAGGGAATCAGCGTGTGTGGGTGCAGAAAGGGCAGTGAGTGCGGAGAGCAGGTGTAAAGGAAGAAGGGTAAGTGAAGGCAAGTGTGCAAAGGGTAAAAATAAGTTGTGAGAAAGGTCAATTGGAAAGTGCAAATTTTGTGAGGTTCGGAGTAGAAAATAGTTGTCGGGCAAGGGCGGCAAGAGGTAGGCAAGCTAAGAGCGGGAAACATCGAGGACTATTTGGTAAGGTAGGAATGCCGACCATACGAAGTCCACAAACGGGCGACAGAGGGCAGGGAGTGGATGAAGCAAGAGCGGACGATGTTGAGAGCGCGGTTAGTGAGGAGAAGAGAGAAATTATCAGTAGCGATGAGGAGACGTTCGAGACACCGACCAGGGTCGGATCAGCTGAGAGAAGGGGATCAGGCACGAGCCAGAAACGCGGGAGACTTTCAAATTTACAGCGTCTCAACAGGCTAGGTAGCGCGGGCTCGAATAGGAGTCTGGATGAATGGCAAAAAAAGGGGAACGTGACTAGCAGTGAAGGGGAAGATAAAAGAAAAAGAGAGGAAGGGGAAGATGATTCTGAAAGGGACAAGGATAACAAGAAAGTGAAGATTAAACGAGAAACACCAGACAGAGATAGGGGGGATGGGGGGATGTTTGAGAAGCTAGCAGCCCTCATAAAAGGGTTTAGAGAGGAAACTAGGAAGAGATTGGATGATATGAATAGGCAAGGGAAAGACGTTAGTGGAGAAGTGAGAAAAGTAAGAGAAAAGTGGGAAGAGTGGGATAAACTATGGAAAGAGGAGAAAGACAAGGTATGGGGTAAACTAGAGAGCATAGAGAATAGACAGAACGGGATTGACGAACAGAGAAATAGGGAGATAAAACAGTTGGAAGAACAGGTTAGCAAATTAGAAATTAGGAATGAGCATATGGAGAAGGAAACAGAGAGTTTAGGAAAAGTACAAGGGAGTGATAACGTGCAAAATGAGAATGAAAGATTGAAGAAGAGACTGAGTGAGATTGAAAGAAGGTTGGAAGGGGAAGAAAGGGCGAAGAGGAAAAATAACGTAGTAGTCAAGGGATTGAAAATAGAGAGTGAAACAGGGGAAGTGGAAATAAAAAATCTGCTGAGAGATATTGGAACTCGGGTACGGTTAGAAGGAGTTAAGAGAATAGGAATGACGAAGGAAGGAAAAGAAGGAACGTTTATAGTAAAAGTAGGGAGTGAGGAGGAGAAAAAGAAAATTATGGAGAACAAAAAATTATTGAAAGGAAGAAGGGAGATCATTAAAGAGGATTTTACATGGAGGAAGAGGAAAAGAAGATGGCAAATAGAGCACAGAGCATGGGTAGAGAGGAAAAAGGGGTGCATGGTATGGATAGGGAGAGACAGATTATGGATAAATGCGGAGGAGTGGTCCTGGGACGAGGAAGTAGAAGAAATAAGGAAAAAGGGAAAAAAGTTGAGAAAGATTGAAAAAAGGAAGATGCAAAAGAGTTTAGAGATCAAGCAGAGAGGTTTCCAAACAGCGAGGCGGAAGAAAAGTGAGGAGGATAGGTGAGGGAAGGGAGGAGAAAAACGTGAAAATAGCTTTCTGGAATGTGTCAGGCTTGAAGAACAAGAATGTAGGTTTCTGGCGGGAGTTAGCAAAGTTAGATGTGATTATGATGAGTGAAACCTGGCTGGACGAGAAGGATTGGAAGGGGATGAAAAGGATATTACCTAAAGGGTATGTGTGGACAATGCAAGAAGCAAGAAAGGAACACGTTAAAGGTAGAGGGATGGGTGGCATGGTCTCAGGAGTGAGAAAAGAATTGGCAGTAAAAGGTAGAACAGAGAAGGACAGGGAAGAAGAGGAGGGAACAATGGTAAGAAGGATTTTAATTGGGAAAGTCAAAATAGCGGTGGTTTGTGTATATAGAAGAAGAGGGGAAGAGGAAGGTTGGAGAGTAATAAGGAGGTGGATGGAGGAAAAGAAGGAAGAATTGGTTTTGATAGGAGGTGACTTGAATGCTTGGACTGGCGAGCAAGGTGGAGGGACTTGGGATGAAGAAGAGGAGGCATATATAAGGAGCTCCAAGTATAGGGAAATAGACCGGGAGGGGAGGAGGTTACTGGACAGAATAGGAGAAACCGGATGGTTTAGGGCTCGTCCATAAACTACGTAGCCCGGTTTGAGTCATTTCTTGAGTCCCCCCTCCCCCCTCGTAGATTGCCGTAGATTTTTCACTACCCCCCCCCCTGAAATCTACGTAGGTTTTTCATTATATACTCCCCCCTTTAAATCGATATTTTGCTGAAGAAGGTGTCATTTTATCGTATATATTTACTCCACGTTCAACACAAATCCATGTAATTTATACTACACTAGCAACGCCGCACAGTGGACTTTTTTTGAAATTCTGTCTCAAAATCGAAGAGCTTTGAATCGGAATGACCTAGAGGGATATATTTTTTTCTTAATTAAAGAAAAAACCTTTCCGAATATAGAAAAATTATAGAGAAAGTCAGAAAAAAATTTAAGTTCAAGAATTCTGAATCAGACTAAAATCAAATTCGAAATCTCATTTAACGTCCAATGATCGAGTCAATATATAGAATTCCTGAAAATAAAACAAGCATTCAACGATAAAATTTGGACAACTACCACAAAATGCTCCTATTGCAATTCCTAAAAAACAAACTAAAAAAGTTTGTTTCTTTGGCCGAAAATAAAAAAGAGGAAAGAAGAATGAGAAGGCAACCAACCAAATCCCCTTAGAATCTTAGAATCCTCTTTTTTATTTTTGTCCAAAGAAACAAATTTTTTCATTTTGTTTTTTAGGAATTGCAATAGGAGCATTTTGTGGTGGTTGTCCAAATTTTATCGTTGAATTCTTGTTTTATTTTCAGGAATTCTATATATTTAATACCAAAAATGCTTAGATCTTACATTTTATGTGCCATACAAGTTTTTATATGAATTTTTGCATGCCCAATCCGAATCTGACATGTAAATCGTTTTAAGACAAAATTCAAAATGGCGGTGCCAATATGGCATACTAAAATTGTAAAACGAAACCGATTTGACTAAAATTTGCTACAAGGTGGTTTTTCGGGTCGCTGATTTCAAATGCAGGGTCAAAATTGAAGAATTCAAAATGGCGAATCCAATATAGTAGACCAAAATTATAGAACAAAATTTATTTGACTTAAAACAGCCTATCGGAGGGTTTGCAGGTAGCTGATTTTAGTCACATCAGTTTCCTTTTACAATTTTGGTCTTCCATATTGGCTCCGCCATTTTGGATTTTGTCTTACAATGATTTACATGTCAGATTCGGATTGGGCATGCAAAAATCTATATAAAAACATATATAACACATGAAATGTAAGATCCAAGCGTTTTTGGTATTAAATAAACGATTTTTTTCCAAAAATTCCATCTTCAGCACATATTTTCAAGGTCACAATTTTTTTTCTGACTTTCTCTATAATTTTTCTATATTCAGAAAGGATTTTTCCTCAATTAGAAAAAAAAAATATCCCTCTAGGTCATTCCGATCCAAAGTTCTACGATTTTGAGACAGAATTTCAAAAAAGGTCCACTGTGCGCCGTAGTGACATCTGTGCTTTAAGATACGTAGCTAGGGTTCGAAGCCCCCCCTGCGTAGATTAGCGTAGTATTTTCCACTTCTCCCCCCCCCCCCCCTCTAGTGGCTACGTAGTTTATGGACGAGCCGTTATATGTAATGACAACATGAAAGGAAATGAGGAAGGTGAGATTACATTTATAGGTAAGGGAGAAACAGTAATAGACTACATCCTGGCGGAAGAAAGAATGAGGAATATGATATGCAGCATGAATGTAGGGAATGAGATAGGGTCAGAACACTTCCCAGTAATAGCTACACTGAAAGGTGGCGTCGATAAGAGCGGCAGAGGGAGAAAGGAAAGAGGAGGGGAAAGGAACACGAAAATGGGAGTCTGGGGGGTAGATAAATTGAAAGTGTTTGAACAGAAAATGGAAAAGGAGAATGTTATATATGAAAAGGAGGAGGGAGTAAACTCGTTAATTGAAAGGTTGAAAGGGTCGATTGAGAAGGTGAGTGATGAGATAGGTACAAAAGAAGGAAGAGAAGAGGGAAATAGAGGCTGGTGGGACGAGCAATGCAGGGAGAGTAAGGAGAGAATGAAAGAGTATGTAAGAAAATGGAGGAAAGGAGAAATAGAGAAGGCGAGGTACAACAGGAGAAAAAGAGAACATGAGAGGAGGCTGGAAGGGAAAAAGCAGAGGGGAAAGGAGAAATACAAGGAAGAAGTGGAAAAAGCAATCAAAGAAGGTAGGGTCTGGGTTGTGATAAACAGGGAAAGAGGAGGAAGGAAGGGCGTGAATGAAGAAATAGAAATGGATGAATGGACGGATTATTTCAAGGGTCTGCTAGGGGGAGAACAAAACTGCATTAAAGGGGATAATAGAGAAAGAGAAGGACAATAATAGAACGAAGCGATAAAGTTTGGAGGAGAAGGGATAAGAGAAGGGCTGTGGAAGATCTGCAATAAGGTCTGGAAAGGAGAAGGGTGGCCGGAGGAGTGGAGGACAGGGCTGGTGGTACCGCTTGTCAAGAAAGGGGAGGGTAAGAGGGTAGAAGAGTACAGACGGATCACCCTCATGCCAGTGGGTTATAAAATATACGCGGAAATTCTACGGAAAAGGTTGGAGATTTAGATAGAAGAGAAACAAAGTATGCCACATAATCAGACGGGATTTAGAAAAGGGATGGGGACAATAGATAACATTTACGTATTCAATTACTTGGTTAACAGAAACTTAGGGAGGAAAGAAGGGAAATTAGTAGCCTTATTCGTAGATTTTAAAGCAGCTTTTGACTCTGTGAATAGAAAAGTGCTATGGCAGGCAATGAAAGAGAGAGGAATAGAGGAAGGTTTAGTGGAGAGGATAAAGGAAATTTTTACTGAAACCAGGATTAGGGTGAAGATAAAGAGAGAAAAAGGGGAGGTTTTCTGGACAGAAAGAGGTCTTAGGCAAGGGTGCCCGTTGAGTCCGCTACTATTTAATATGCTGCTGACAGACTTAGAGGAGAAGCTAAAGGAGAAAGGGAAAGGGGGGACGAGTCTGGGTAATAGCAAACTATACTCTCTAGCTTACGCGGACGACGTAGTTCTATTAGCAGATGATGAGAAGGGGATGAACCTAATGATAAGAATTTTCGAAGAGTATGTGGGAGCAAAAGAACTGACGGTGAACTTAGGGAAGACCAAGGTGATGTGCTTCAGAAGTAGAAAGACCAAAATAGGTTACGTTTGGAAGATGAACGGACGAACAGTGAAAAGTGTGGAGGAGTTCTGTTACTTATGTATTTGGTTTCAGGCAGGAGGGGAAAACGAGGTGCAGGTGAGGAAGCGAATCGAATGTGCGAGCAAAGTGTGTTACTGTGTGGAGGTCTGGGGATGGAAGGAACATAGGAAAGTGGAAAGCATGCATGAAAGATTTCTGGGATGGGTAATGGGGGTTAGCTGGAGTTGCCCAGGATACATGTTGAGGGAAGAACTAGGAAGGGAGAAAATGGTAACGAGACAAATTAAGAGAGCCTGGAGGTTTGAAGAGAAGCTGAAAAGGGGAGAGGGGAGTAGAATAGCATAAGTATGCTTGGACGAAGTTCGGAACAAGGAGAAGAGAGGAAATTTGGGAAATTCGAAATGGGAGGAAGAAAGAAAAAAAATGAGGGGGGCTTGTGATATACAGGAAGGGGTTCTGGATTGGCAGAACATAGAATTAGAGCTATTAGTAAGACAAGGAGAAGAGAGATGGAGAAAGATTATGGACTCGAGGTACAATAGATGGTATATGATGGTCAAAGAGGTGACGTAACCAGAATGTTTGCAAAAGATGAAAAAGGAAGACAAATGGCATAGGGTGATACGGTTTAGAATGGGGAAAGGAGTGAGAGCTTGTACATATTGGATGGATGAAGAGGACAATCTGTGCAGAGTATGTGGATACGAAGTGGAGTCATGGGCACATGTGTTAGAGAGGTGTGATAGAGGTGTACAGGAGAGGAAGATGGACAGTTGAGTGTGGATGAAAGTGTAAGATGGATTTTGAATGGTAATGGACAGGGAGTGATGTGGATGGAAAAACTAGAAGAAATAAGAGAAAGCAAGGGATCAGGGCAGAGCCAAACGGGTAATCCTGTTTAAAGGAAGTAACTAGTAAAAGTTAAAATTTTAAATCGGTGTAAATGCATTTGATGGTAAGAGAAAACGGAAGCCCGGTTAGATCGCTCATTGTCTGTAGTTTAAGAAGAGTAGTACTAATATTATTGTTATTATGTAAGGCGATGCATTAGAAAATAAGTAGCGATTAAGTTAGACTAAGGATGAAATGTAAATATATGTACAGGGAGCGGAGGCCCTCAAACCCGTAAAAGGGAGAGTTCAAATATACATAGTAATACATACATAGATTAATTAATTATCAGCTGATTAGTGTTTTTACAATATTAAATTATATGAAGATTGAACTATAATTTTTCTATATTAAGGAGCATTAATTGATTATTTATTTCAAGTTTCATGTAGTTTTTAGCAAGGATTTGATTAGTCAAGAAATTTCAGCGGATAAATAGTGATTCGAAAATTGAGTAAAGGAGAAAAATGAATACAAAAAGTGAGCGCGCGCACGCAATAGTCTAGTCAATTTAAAAACGTACACTGAAAATGACATTTATTCAAAGGATTTCGATTAGTAATTACCAGTTATCGATTATGAGGCTGATATATATGATGTGCTTTAATTATTAGACATTTTTGAACCCATCATTTACATTCTTATTACGCTTCAAACTCATGCTAAAGTAATAAACGTATAAGTGCCATGAAAGTATAGAATAGAAAATTCAATTGTATTTCTCTCAGAAACAGGGAGCCCTAGACTAATTTAAAGCCGAGATTTGAATTCGGCATGACAAAATCTATTGGAAAATATAAATTATTATTATTATACCATTAAGCCAATTCCCTTTCGAAGTAGGCATGACTCGCTCGGTTGGACAATAGTAATGTGAGGAAGGAGGTGTAGATTTTTCAGATTGATCTGTAATATCCGTGTGATTCATTTAAATAACACGTTTGTTCCGCAACACTGCTCCGACCCATGCTGCTGATCAATCTCTATAGTGATCACCCCAAGTGTAGAGCCTCACAAGGTTGTGGGCCCATTAGTATCCAAGATCAATTGTTTCAGGCGTCAGTCACTCTACTGATATTCTCCTTATGAACTATTTTTCGCCACGCTTTTCTGTCCTGGCATACTTCTCTAGCTTCCTTCACGTCCATGAATTTTTTCATGCAAGCTCTCCTGTTTCTATGACTTCTTATGTCTTTTCGGATTAAGGTTTCATTCACACATTCTAACCATTTTTTCGCGGTCTGCCTCTGGGCATACTGACATTTACTTTAACTTTATACCCTTGCTTCGTTAGTCGTTCATCTTTCATTCTTTCAAAATGTCCGAAACATCTTGACTGATTTCTTTCCACTGCGTCAACTATTGTCTCTTTTGCACCACATTCTTTTAGGATTATTTCGTTTCTCACTTTGTCCATCAGTGTTTTCCAGCAAATTGTGCGTAGAGGTTTCGTCTGTAAATCTCACAAACAATCATCCTTCCAGGTAATTTTCATCAAAAGTTCTACGATTTTTTCACGGACTTTTTCACTTAAACCGACTGTGCGACACCTTGGCGCTACTTATTTGGAGTGGTCCCATGTACGAAAGAAGAGCTCAGATCCCTCGATATCGGTTCGCGAAAGGTTATGCACATGAACTAAAAAAACATGCACTGTAAGTCGTCTGTTCCGCTTCAGAAAAAAACATTACTCTTTACACCTATTAATTGCATCATTAATTCCAAAAGTAATAACTGTTCACGTTTCACAGGGGACAAATCGTTCAAACAAATGAACATTTTTTTAATAATTACAGAATATGTTGAACGAGAAGTACTGCTTTTAACGTTCATCAACTTGATATCAATCATCCTGAAAGATAACAATTTTTCACGACTTACAAGAGGAAAAAATTCTTTGAAACAATAACATAGCCACACAAAAAAATCTTTTTTCAGATCTGGAGGTCAGACCATGTTTACTATATGTTTCTGGGGTCGCTGAATCCGAATCCGAAGTCCAAAAAATCTCAGCATATTTACAAAAAGTTTATAATAAGTACTTCTGTTTCCATTTTTTCGAAAATCGAGCTTTTTCCATTGGAAACCCCTTATTACTTTCAGAAGCCCGGGTCACGTGTTCACGTTGAAAAAATGAAAAAAGTACGGGCCGCCCTAGATTAGCTTCATTTGCATGCATTTAAGGATTTCCATCAATACTGACAATATTATTCGATTTTTATCAACTTTTTTTCACACTTTTCTAATTATATAAGGAAGCCGATTCAGCGAATTAAAATTAAATTTACCAATTTCTTCATTATTCATGTTTTCGATTGATCCTTTCTTTCAGCAGGCTGACCGTGGCATCCAAAGGCACAATGCGGCACTAAGAGTTCTTTATTACTATCTCTTTTATTTTTACGGCATTAGCCCTGATACCGCTCAGCCAAACGCTTCTACGGAAATAGCGTCAATTGTCGAAAATGAACCGGAATATTCTGTTAAGCTAGTCGCCCTGATCATCGGTACTCTTGGAGGTGCCAAGCATGCACTGGTTAATAGCCTGAAAAGCATCCCTGTATGTCAACAAAATGCTGAGAAACTTGCGGGGAAAATGCAGAAATCGGTCGTCCTTAAGTCGCTCCGTGTGCTCAGGGTGCACTAAACTTTTGGCGGCTCGTCGTATTGAAGCCATCACAGACTGTAGCCACCTATTTTACGATCGTGAGACGTAGTTACAGCTGAAACGTTACTGCGATTTTGCCGGGAACCGGTGCAATTTTGTAGAATGGCACCCGCTGTCAAACAAATCCAGCGGTTGCCCTTACGACAAACTTTTAATCACACACACACACATATAGCCCCAAGATCTGGCTGAAATGGATGCCTCCCTTCGTCGAGATATCTCGCAAGAGTCCGACCTCTGGACCATCAATTGCTCAGTTTATGATGCTGCGAGAGCTTTGGCTGATTCAAATCGAAGGCTGAAACCGACGATGGATCAGAAGACAAGAAGACGCTTGCATCAACTGAACAAGAAAATTGGATGGGCAAGACAGAATGCGTCCCGTGTTCAATGTGTGATTGACTACATAACATCTGGTAGACCGTTCACGGAAAGGGTTCGAAAGTTCGCCCAAGAACTAAGGACCTTGAATCACACACTGAACAAGTCAAAGCTGCTGACAATCAAGCAGCATATTGCTGACAAAATAAGGCTGTTATCTGACGCAAAGAGGAGGATACAGAAGAGAGAGAGATGGAACAGGGAGAATCAACAGTTTCTTGCTGACCCATCACGCCTCTTCAGTGATCCCCCTGTTCTTGTAAAAAATCCACCCAAGCCCAAGGAGGCAGAGACTTTTTGGAGAGAGGTGTACAAGATCCCGAAAACACTAGAGTTGAAAGAAGATACTGACAATATCATCCGCTTCAAGGAGTTTTGCGACAGCCTTATAAAATCTGAGGAGGAGTACCCATCAGTCACTGCCGAAGAGGTGAAGAAAGCACGAAGAACTTTTCCGGTGCTGGACCAGATTGTATCAAGAACTTTTGGTGGAAGAAGTTTACTTCTATACACCAACATTTGGCCCGCATATTCACCTCATATTTAAAGTCGGAGACGCCCATTCCGCAGTGGCTGGTGTTAGGACGCACTATACTCCTACCGAAAAAAGGCAACTTGTCCAGACCAGTGAATTACAGGCCAATAACTTGTTTAAACACACTGTATAAGTTCTTTGCAGCTGTCCTAAACAACAGGATCGTTCGGCGAATTGAGCCCGTATGGCGCGAGATGTACGAACAACGAGGCTCGAAAAAAGGTGAAGCAGGCTGTCGAGAGAACCTGCTAATTGACAGGTGTGTCTGTAAAGACGCTGCCGCCCATCAGCGCGTCCTGTCAATGGCCTGGATTGACTATCGGAAAGTTTTGATTCAATCTCATAGACTTATCATCTGTCTGTTGGAAAGCTTGAACGTACATCCACACATAGTGAGATGCATAGAGAGATTGATGCCTCTTTGGAAAACTAGAATTACCATCTCATCTAGGAATCATCGTCTGACGACGAACAAGGTCACCTTCCAGAGGGGCGTCTTTCAAGGGGATAGTATGAGCCCATTGCTTTTTTGCATAACACTTCTGCCTCTATCTCTCGCACTAAGAAATTCTCCTGGATACCTCTGTGGCGACACTAATCAGCGTGAGCATAAGGTCACTCATGTATTTTATATGGATGACCTGAAGATCTATGCCGCTAGTAAAAGCAAACTTCAAACTGCTATGAATATCGTCAAGAACTACACAGGAGAGATTGGGATAGACTTTGGTTTGGAAAAGTGTGCCAACATTCATTTGAAGAAAGGAAAGATTACTGGCGTTCTCAAGGAACCTGAGCTTGTGGATATAAGTGTTAATAGACATCTTAACACTGGAGAGACCTATACATACCTGGGCGTGCCTCAAAGCCGCATTCAGGACGTAACAACAGTGAAGGATTCTCTCCGAAGCAAATACAAGCATCTTCTTCGACAGATTTGGTCTTCCAATCTGTTGGCGTTGAACAAGGTATCTGCGACTAACATGCTTCCCGTCCCGGTTCTACTCTACTCGTTTGGGGTGGTTCAATGAAGGAAGAACGAGCTTAAGGCCCTTGATGTCACCACGCGTAAGATCATGCATATGCATAAAAGCTTGCATACCAATTCGTCAGTTCCGCGATTATATATTTCACGCCGTCAAGGCGGACGCGGACTTCTGAATCTCCAATGTCTTCATAACCGAATTGTTTTAAGTACAGCTTAAATCGTTGCGAATGGCAGAGATCCTCTCCTAAAGATGATCAGAAACCACGAGATGATTGGCGAAGGAGCGTTCCTTTACAAAGCCGCGGAGCAAGCTGCCGAGACCCTTGGCCTGAATTTTAACATCAGAAGTGAGGAAAGTGCATTATTCCATCTAGATGCTTCACGTCTAAAAGCCGAAGTAGAGAACGCAGAGGTTGGAAAATTTCACCAAGAGTAACTCGACAAGCATATGCACGGAAACTTTCACAGAAATGTAGAAAAACAGTCCTTGTCGAAGGAGCGAACTTTTGCTTTCCTGAAATCATCAGGGCTCAATTCAGGTACAGAGGGCTTTATTTCCGCATTCCAGGACAGTGTTATCTCCACCTTAGCATACCGTCACCGCATTTTATGTCGAGAAGTTCCCAGTGATAGGTACAGAGCTTGTCATGCACACACTGAGTACCTAGAACACATACTATCGGGGTCTCCGACCCACGCAGGAACAACATATATCTATAGACATAATGCGGCCCTAAGAGTACGTTATTGCCACCTTTGTCGCTCTTACGGTGTTGGTCGCGACCTTGCCCTGCCGAACGCTCTAAGGGATATAGAGTCAATTGTTCGAAACGAGAAGTGCCAGATTTCCTGGAACTGCCAGATTTTCTGGAACTGCGATTTTCGGGCAGCAGTCTCCGTTGCGCACTCGAGGCCTGACATTTTTCTCCAAGACTTCGAGAAACGAACTATATTCGTGATCGAATTCTCGGCTCCATCCGAATACAACATCACTGCAAAGGAGAAAGAAAAAGAGGAGAGATATCAAGACCTTAAAAGAGAGCTGCGTCGACTGTACCCAAAATATTCGGTACGAGTAATTGTTCTTGTGATAGGTGCTCTCGGAGGTGTGAATTTATCGCTGGTTCGTAACCTTAAAGCCATACCCGCGTGCCAAAAATATGCCAAGGCTCTTGCGAGATGGATGCAGAAAGCTGTCATCCTTGGGTCGCTTCGTGTCCTCAAGACACACGAGGGTTTCGCCGGCCTGTCGTTGTGATTTCGTCGTGCCCTGTGACCACCCATCTCACGGATGTGAGACGTGGCCATAGGTGTATTTTACCGCGGTTCTACTGGGGGCCATTGACATTTTTTCCAGATGGCAGTTGCTCTTAGTGGTACCCTGCGGTGGTTGTTTAACTTTTTTTTAAATTATATCTATATATATATACACACATATATATGCGAGTGTCCCGTCTGCTCAGGAACCTGTACAGGGTCCTCCCTAGGGAATTTCTTGCAGCCACATCCACGATAATACAGGAACATGTACAGGTATTTGAATATCCAGGTTCCTGTACAGGAAAATGCGCAAGTTCCCTTGCAGGATCCGCGGCAGGAATCGGTGTACCAGGAACCTGCGTACGTTCCTGTACAGGAACCTGTGCACGAACCTCCAAAGGAACCTGTCAGGTTCCTGCACAGGTTCCTGTACGGGAATCTTCAGCTGGGTAGGCACCAAAAGTAGAGATCTCTAGAGTAGACATGCCCAGCTAGGAACCGGGAACACATGTTCCGCGTCCACCACTATTTCTTCTCGAGAGCGGAATTGGAGGTAGAGGCGGGCGAAAATCTCTCCTCTGTGTCGTAAATTTGCGTATCTACGGTGCAACGTGACGTCGCCGAGGAGAGATTCTCGCTCCCTCTACCACCACTCCCGCTCCCCAGTAGAAATAGTGGTGAGCGCGGAACATGTGTTCCCGGTGGGAATTTCCCCTATCTGGGCATGTCTGCTCTAGGGCTATCACTCGACTGTGGCCAAGCTTTTACTGGGGACAAGTAAGGCTTCCCCTAGATGTTGCATTACTGTCGAAACTTTCAGTGCTGCCACGTCAGCAGAAAAGAATTCAATCCATGAACTTTCTGCCCAAACCTCATGTCCACTATTATTATTATTATACCGTTAAGCCATTTCCCTTTCGGGGTAGGCGTGACTTGCTCGGTTGAAAAAAAGTAGTGCGTAGGTGTGTATAGGTATAAGGTAGATAGGTATATGGGTATTAGGTTTAGATATTTTAGATTGATCTGGAATTCTCGTGTTATTTATTTAAATCACACGTTCATTCTACAACACTGCTCCGACCCAGATTGCTGATCAATCTCTCTAGCGATCACCCCAAGTGAAGAGCCTCACAAAGTTGTTATGTGTGGTTCCCCACTTGGGCCCATTAGTATCCAAGGTCTTTGTTTCAGGCGTCATTCACTCTATTGTCACTTTGTTTACAAACTATTTGTCGCCATACTATTCTGTCCTGGCATACTACTCTAGCTTCCTTTACATCCATGCATTTTTCATGCAAGCTCTCGTGTTTCTGTGACTTCTCATGTTTATTTGGCTTAGTGTCTCATTCACAGATTCTAACCATTCTTTCGGTGGTCTACCTCTGGGCATTCTGCCATTTACTTTACCTTTATACACTTCTTTGGTCAGTCGTTTATCTTTCATTCTTTCAAGATATCCGAACCATCTCAACCGATTCCTTTCCCATGTGTCCACTATTGTCTCCTTTGCACTACATTCTTTGAGGATTATCTCGTTTCGGACTTTGTCCATCAGTGTTTTCCCGCATATTGTGCGCAGAGGTCTCATGCCAATCGCGTTAATTTTTCTCCTGTCCTTCTTTTGACAGGTCCATGTCTTGCTACCATATAGTACAGTTGGTACGAATATAGAATTATGTATGGCCATTTTAGCGTTTTTTTATATGTTTTTATTTCTGAGAATGGATCCTGCTCTATCAATAACCTGCTTACTTTTATTTATGAGCCTATCTACCTCCCCATCTATTTTTCCGTCGCTAGTGAAAAGGCTACCTAGATATACGTACTTGTCAACTTGTTCTAATCTCTCATCATTGAGGACAATGTTGCACATTGTTTTCTCAGTTTCTTCTTCGAACACCATGATCTTTGTTTTATTTACGTTAATTTTGAGGCCCATGTTCTTCATGCTTGTATTAAGTTTATTCAAAATTCTTTGCAAGTCCTCGATTGATTCTGCCATAACAATCTTATCATCTGCGAAAGCTAACCCACGTATCTTCACTGTTTCGAGATCTACACCTTCTTCGTCGAAGAGTTCTTAGACACTTATCCATAAATATGATGAATAGCCATGAGGACATAACGCATCCTTGTTTCACGCCTTGCATAATATCGAACCAGTCACTCAGTTTCCCAGTTACCCTTACACTCGCTTTACTACCTGTATATATTGTTTTTATCGCTTGTAGGAGCCATCAATTGACTCCGTACTTTTTAAGGACTTCCCAAAGTTTACTGCTATTTACGTTGCCAAATGCTTTTTCTAGGTCAACAAATGCACAGAAAACTTTCTTTCCTACTCTCAAGCTTTTTTTCTGTGATCTGTCTTAAACTAAATATCTGATCTGTACATGATCTTCCTAGCATAAATCGACATTGAACTTCCCATATCTTTTCTTTTGTAATTTTCATTACCCTACGAATGAGTATTTTTGAGTATATTTTGCTCAAGGTACTTAGTAAGTTGATACCTCTGTAATTACTGCAGTTGCTTTTATCTCCCTTTCTTTTGTATATTGGTACGATAATCGCTTTTCTCCAATCGTCTGGGACTTCTCCCATCTCGATAAATAAATTTATCAATTCGTGCAACCCGTGAGGTATTTACTCGCCACCGTATTTAAGCATTTCAGCGCTAATACTGTCTAAACCAGCAGCCTTTCCGTTTTTTAAGTTCTTGATTATATTTCTAACCTCTGTGACATAGACTTTTTCAATTGGATTTTCTAATGCATTATGTTCTATGTCGCAGTTCTATTGCCCTATATGTTCACCTCCTAATATTTCTTTAAAAGAATCTTTTAAAGCATCTACTATCCCGTCTATATCATATAGAATTTCACCTTTGCTATTTCTCATGCTGACAAACTCTTTACTTTTACTTTCCTTCAACAGTTTAAATAGTAGTTTCATAATTCCTTCAAAGTCGTTTTGTATTTTCTTCTCTTCTTCTATTCTGATTTTATCTTTACCCTCTTTGACTAGTCGTTTAACTTTCCTCTTTTGCTTCCTCATAGAGGAAGCTTTGTAATGGTAACATTTTCCAAAAATTTTAAATTCATTTAATGGAACCCTCCCTAATTTAAAAATGTCTAATACAATGTTCTAAGCAATTGTGCGGATGTGTCTGCGCCTGGATGTGTGGATGTGTGTGCGTGTGGATGTATGTGTGGATGTCACGCTTTTTTGTGAACACGATAACTAGAAAACGGTTGCAGATAATTCGATGAAATTTGGAGGGCTTATTTTCCTCACTAAAATCTTAAAACTGACTAGAGGATTTCTAAAAATATTCATTGGATTTTTTTTTAGCACTCAATAATATTTTAAAACCCGGCTTTTTAGAGTAAAACTTTTTTCATTAGCATAATTCAAAGTTGATGCAAGAATATAAAAGATTCCTTGGTTTGAGACGAATCGATTGACCTATAATATCAATACATTTTATTGAAGAGTAGGGAAGTTATGGTAATTCATATATTTTGAGAATCGGTTTTTCATAGAAAAACTTTTTTCATTAACATAATTCAAAGTTAATGCAAGAACAGAAAAGATGTGTTGATTCGAGGCGAATCGATTGATCTATAATATTAATAAATTTTAATGAAGTGTAAGTAAACTATGGTAATGCATAATATTTGAAAATACGGTTTTTCATAGTAAAACTTTTTTGTTCAACATAATTTAAAGTTGATGCAAGAATATGAAAGATTCCTTGGTTAGAGACAAATCGACTGAACTATAATATTAATACATTTTATTGAAGAGTAGGGAAATTATGGTTATTTATATATTTTTAAAATCGTTCTTCACAGTAAATGTTTTATTATTCTCATAATTTAAAGTTGATGCGAGAATAGAAAAGTTGTGTTAATTCAAGACGAATCGATTGACCTATAACATTGATACATTTTATTGAAGAGTAAGGAAGCTATGGTAATACATAATATTTGAAAACACGGTTTTTTATGTGAAACTTTTTTCACTAACATAATTCAAAATTGATGCAAGAACGGAAAAGATTTCTTGATTCGAGGCAAATCGATTGATCTATAATAATAATACACTTTATTGAAGATTAGGGAAGTTATGCTCATTTATAATATCTGAATCATCCGTTTTAAACAGAAAAACCTTTTTCATCGACATAATTCAAAGTTGACGCATGAATAGAAAAGACTTTTTGATGATAAATTCTCAAATAGAGTAATTCTGACAATTTTTGTAAAGAAATCATAAAGGTGGGAAAGGGGTAGGGTGCGACAGAACTTTTCCTTTCCCTTTTCCAGCTGGAAAAATTATCACATCAAATACAAGATTTTATTTCTCTGATTTGTCTTTGTATTTGAAACATTTTTTGTACTATTTTGTAATTTTGTATTTTTTGTGAATTTCGATTTTGAAATTGAGCAAAATGAAGCCATTGCTTTGTCTATTATTGAAAAAATAACTGATGCTTCCTCTATGACGAAGCAAACATATTTGCTAACGGGAAGCAAAGTGCCCGTGAAATGAGCACCATATAATTATAAATACAAACAAAGTGGAAACACGCGAGATCGAATTCACAGCTATTTGTGTCTGGAATCATTTTTTAGCCTATTTCTCTCCTCGTCGCTAAGACCTGCGATGTTCAGCGTTTTTTTGTGCGCTTCTTTCTTTTCTTTTTGGGCTGCCTCAATTTCATCATTCCACCATGCATCACCAGATTTTCTTCCTATAGCCGCCATACCACATACTTCGGTCGCAGTTTTAACAATGATATCCCGTAACAAAGTCCACGCGCCCTCCATATCTTTGTTGCTTATAAGCGCTTCCCACGTTGCCCTATCTATGCGTTTGTTTAACCACTTTTGAAACTCTATTCGCACTTCCGGTTTCTGTGAATTTTTAATTTTCATTCGCGTTTTTTTCCTTTTTTTTTTGGTTCTTTTTGTTCTCCATCCCCGCCCTAAGTTTATTTTGGAGACGAAAAGGTAATGATCAGTATTGCATTCGGAACCCCTCATGACTCTTATATCTTTGACTACTTTTCTTAGTCTTTCATCCGCAATAACGAAGTGAATTATACTGCAGTTATTTTCTTTGCACCAGGTGTACGTGTGGATAATTTTATGTCGAAACCAAGTATCGCTAATAAATAGGCCCTTTTCTAAGCATATCACTAATTTTTCCCCCTTATAATTTTTTCTCGTTGGATCCCCAAAATTACCTAGCACCTTTCCTGTATCTGAATCCTGACGTTGGACGCCGACACATCCGTTCATATCTCCTAGTAGAATTATTCTTACACCTTGATCGCAAGTACTTATTGTATCATTTAAAGTGTCCCAGAAGGCGTCTTTGACTTCTCTCGGATCACTATCAACTGGGGCGTAGCCCTGCTGGAAGTAAATGGATAGAGTCTCTATCCGTTTGAATCATTTTCTATCTCTAAGATTTAAATATAAAGAAACGTTGTATCCATCTTTATCCCGTGTCTATGTCTTTGATCCTATCCATGTCTATGCGCCACTTATCCACACGTATCATTTTTTCCGACTCCCTATCCCTATTTTAGTGTTTCTATCCAAATGATTCATTCGCTTATCCACGGCCATCTTTTTGTATCCGTTAGGCAATCCAAAATCTTGCCTATATTTTTCAATCCCTATCTTCCTATCTAATTTAATCCTTTTCGATCTTTTCTAAGATCTAAGATAGCTATATCTTCTTGAATCCCAGTCTTTCTATCTATCTTCTCCGCCTCAATCAACACAAAGTTTTGTCTATCTTTCTCAATCCCTATATTCCAATCTAATTGTATCTTTTTCTATCGTTTTTAAACATAAGTCAGCCCTATCCTTCCAAATCCGAATGTATCCACAGCTTATCCATCTCTATCCTTTTCCATCCATCAGGCAATCCCAAATTTGGTCTATCTTTTTCAATCCCTTTCTTCCTATGAAATTAAATCCTTTTCTATCTTTTCTCAAATATAATTCAGCCCTATCCTTCTGAATCCCAGACTTTCTATCGACATGAATCCTCATCTTATCCACCTCTATCCTTTTCTATCCGTTATGCAATCCAAAATCTTCTCTATCTTTTTCAATCCTTACCTTCCTATTTAATTGAATCCTTTTCTATACTTCTGAAATATAAGCTAGCCCTATCCTTCTGAATCCTAGTCGTTCTATCTAAACGAATCCTCCGCTTATCCACCTCTATCCGCTACTTGACGCTACTTGACACTTGCATGTGCAGAGATCGACTAGTAAGTCGTATAAGTTAGGGAATTTTGTTGGTAGATATATAAACCCTTGCTGGTTTAATACTATTTTTTAGGGGCTTGAAACTCGAAATATATTATCCATTGGTAGAAGGCGATAGGTAATTTCACAACAAGGGACAAAGTCAGGGAAGATAAAGATATGCATTTATAAACAACAGGGATAAAAAAAGATAGGCGCATGTGACCACAATGGATAGAAAAAGATAGGCATTTGTGAACATTGTGGGCATTGTGAATTTGTGATCCATAAGTTTCTATCTTAATGAATCTGTTTACTTCCAGCAAGGAGCACACTATAATAAATAATCTTCTGATTCCTACCATCATTCTAATACACAGTAATCTGGCCGATACATATCCATGGTATTTGAGATGCTGTCTTGCTTTTTCATCCATAATTAAACCGACCCCTTGACAAGCATGTGATTCACTATCTACTCCTGAACATATTTCGAAACCACCTTTCAACACTCCATTTTCTACGTTTCTAATCTTGCAACCCTTTTTCTTCGTCTCAGGTACACATAGAATATCTAGTTTCCTTACGTGCATAGTCTCTCGTAGTTCTCTTAACTTAAGATAATTCACTCCTCTGTCATTCCAAACACCCAGTCTCCATTCATCGCCTGAAGCTCGACCTTTACGTATACCGTGTGTATGCTTTTCGTCAATCAAAGTTTCAGTCCATTCCGAGGCTACTTTATTGTTTGTATTATTCATGTTTAGATTGTATACCCAACTACCACCTGTATGCGCGAAATTTGTTTTGCGATTCGAAATCATGTCCAAGTTAAGTAGTGATTCGTCTCACGGTGGAGAGTCTACTTGTAACGTCGGTCCCACCAAAACTTCTGTTACTGAGAGAAGGGGGCGGGGGGTGTGGACAGGGAATGGAAACCGAGAGTCTCAATTGGTTGGTGATTTATGCTGATAAGGTCACCAGCCTTCAGTAGAGTTGTATTAGACAGGAGTTCATATGTCTCCATCTGCCAATTTTAAATTCGATAAAGAGTTATACAGGGTGTCCCAGACTTAAGTGTCCGGACTTATATAACCGTATAAAAATAAAAAAAATAAATCTAAAATTCTATTTCCAAAAATCAGTTGAAGTTTCGGTTTTTGAGTTATAAAATATTTAAGCTGGTCCAATCAGGAGCGCCGTATAAACAGCCGTGTGTGCGTGAACGGGATTCCAACGTAGTGTTCTCCCGCCACTAACCCCACCTCTGCGCTCGCTTCGATAACACTGCGTTGAAATGCCGTTCACGCACACACGGCTGTTTATACGGCGCTCCTGATTGGTCCAGTTTGAATATTTTATAACTTAAAAAGT
>CAKNXH010062866.1:0-23381 GCA_932178445.1 Andricus quercusramuli | reverse complement strand
ACATGAGGAAAAATTTTACTTCAGCAAAAATTAATATAAATGGGTATAAAATAGAAACTCATCTTTTAAAAACAGTTTGCAGACTCTTTCATTTTCTGTCTCATTCCAAGTAACACTTTAGTTACGCAGTTATAAAATCTTTTATGAATATATCTGCACACATAAAGAAAGTTTATAGAAAAATAATCAAACTGTAAAATTTTATATTTGGTTCTTTCCCTATTTTCAAATAACCGACTGACTTCTGAAGGCACTAGAGACAGACTGATTTTTTTTTGAGAAAGGGCTGTATGGAAAGAGTCCAATTACAAGTGGGTTTCAATTTCTAAGTTTGACCGTTGGAAATATTGAGTGCATTAAAATTTTGTAAATACTTTGGGATGTGTAAGAATAAAAAAATCTTGAAATACTGCGCATCCTGGATTTATTGGAAAATTTTGTTTGAAAAATGAATTGAAATATTATTATAAAATTCGGTTCAAAGCATTACATTCATCCCAAGAAATTCTCAAAAAGCTTGAAGATGTGAGGATTTCTTGAAAATTTATGAAATACCTTTGATACCATTGAAATCAATTGAAAATTCCTACGAATAGAGTGTAGTTCTACTAAGAATAAAAGTAGGGATAAGTTATTTAAATTCGACAATGAGTTATACGTAAATATATACAGTAAATGCTCTCCTACTTGAAATATTAAAACAGTTATAATAATTAAACTGCAATATTATACGTTTTAGGGAGAGTTTAAAAATGTATTTAGGGATCTTTGAAAATAACGCGTCCAAGGGTTCAATTCACTCATTTCACAAAATCTCTCCGTGCACCTAATTTGCCCAGTCAATTTCCAATTTCGCCAAACATACAATACAATCAGCTTCACAACTTGTTGAATGATCAAACTTGGATGAATTATGGGCTAGCATAGATCATGACAGTTTTGCCGATATTTTGATGGTTTGTCATCTACTAGTTCTTTTATATATTGAGAAACTGGATGTTAACCTTTCATCCAACTACGTCGGGCCTCATGAGAAATACATAAGTAGTATAGAAGATAAGTATTATAAGATAAGTAGTACATAAACGTTTACTTTTCAGCTGGCTGGCCTTAAAAAATTGACTTACTTACACATCCATTTTTTTACAGAATTTTCTAAAACTAACGCTTAAAAACTAACATCCATCCATTCCTTATCTCTCAGCCGCACGCTCTTATCGCCTTGCCTTCCACGCTTCACCTCGCTCGCATGTCCCTCCTTTTTCGCATTGCCTCGCTTGCCAACCTCTGTTTTCGCTCTAATACCTACTACTTATCTACTATTTACAATATTTACATCTTACTTATATCTACTTTCTCTCCTATTTACAATCTTTCCGTCTCCATTCCTCTTTCTCCTTCCTTCTCTTCATCTCCATCTTACCCAACACTCCCTTCACCGAATTTCACAGGGAATTTATCGTAATTCACCGTGACGGTTTTCGAGGATGCTTCAACCCAGGGGGTAGGTCGTAACTCATCCACCGTCTCCATTGTTGCCGTTTGACATGATTCGAGCCGCTTGAACGAAATTGATAATTATTAAAATATGCAGAAATTGAATTTTAATATGCTGCATTAGGTTCACTACATAATGTCGAGATGATTAAAAAAAGGTAGAAGAAAATCGGTCAACCCGTTCAATTTCTGTTGGGAGTTTTGGTAATTTTGCATTTCATTTAAGATTACCTTCAATATTGAGAATATTGACCGATTTTCCTAGTACTTTTTCCCCATTTTTTATTCAATTATATCATTTTCAAATTTTATCAGCTAACAAAAATTTCATCTATCCATGTTTTGCGCAATTTTAGATGAAATGGTTGAATTTTGAACTAAAAAAGATCAATTTTGAACAAAACATTAAGGAAAGAAAATTAATATTCTTGCTTGAAATTCAATCTTTTTTCGTTGAAAATGCAACTATGTGGGTAAGAATTAATCTTTTTCATTTAATAAATGAACTATTTTGTTGCAAATACGTCTATTTGGCTGACTTGAACTACTCTTTTCTTTGAGATTAACATATTTTTTGTTTAAAATATGAACTATTACATGTTTCCCTCAGAACTCATCAGCTCTTTGGATTAAAAATCAAACAACAGTTTCAACTGTTATACTTTTTTATACATCTCATACTTTTCTCTATACTTTATACTTGTAACTCACTACGATAAGTTAAAGGTGAAAAATGCATTTTTTCAGAAAATTAATCTTTTTAGTTATAAATGCATCCTTGTAGATTAAAATGCAACTATTAATTTGAAAATGTAAATATTGTGTTGAAATATCAACTTTTCAGGATAAAACATCAACCACATTCGTCTTCTTTAGCTTGAAAATTCATCTATTTTGGCATAAAATTCAAATATTTTGACGAAAATTAACTTCTTTGCTGATAATACAAACATTTGAGTGAAAGTTCATTTTTGTTGATTGAGAATTGAACTAGTTAGTTGAAAATGAAATTGTTTTTAGATGAAGTTTAATATTTTTTGTTTGAAAATTCGACCACTTGATGGAAAATGTGTCTTTACAGGTGGAAAATTTAATTATTTACTTAAAAATACAACTACTTTATTTTAATTAATTATTACTATTTATTTCAAAAATCGATTCCTTATAAATCATGAAAGTCGAAAAAGTTAAAAAATACAACATAAAAAGACACAAACAGCACTTTGCGTTTCCTCACATTTGTATAAGGCATGTAAGACGTCATCAGCATACTAATAAGAAAGAACCTACAGAAATTTGTGTCTTTTTTGCTTTGCAATAGTGACCGTGTGCGGAGCGAATGCGTACCCTGGCGGACCGAACGAACGGAGCGGATACGCTACAGCGTATCCTTATAGTATCCACATCGTATCCTCTCCGTATCATGCAAGAAAAACTCATGAAAAAAGAAAGATTAACATTTCACTTGTTGAAATTCGGATTCTACGTGAAATTTTGAGTTAAAAGGTCACAGAGTAATCGCAATAGTTTTTCTTGCAACATTAAAAACTTTTAATAAATATAATACTTATCGATGACGTGCGCTGAAAGCGACTTCAAACGCATCGTCATTCAGTAGCAGTTCATAGGCTTTATCCGTCGACGATGCGTTTGAAGTCGCCTTCAGCCCACGTTATCGATAAGTATTATATTTTTTGAAAGTTTTTAATGTTGCAAGAAAAACGATTGCGATTACTCCGTGACCTTTTAACGCAAAATTTCACGTAGAATCCGAATTTCAATAAGTGAAATGTTCATCTTCCTTTTTTAATGAGTTTTTCTTGCATGATACGGAGAGGATACGATGTGGATACTATAAGGATACGCTGCAGCGTATCCGCTCCGTTCGTTCGGTCCGCCAGGGTACACACGAAAAGAATCGCTTGCCCTTACGTATGTTTTAGCCTTATCAAATAGGTAGGACTCTGCCCAGAAATCCAAGCGAAATAAGTCCCGGCTAGATTCGGATATACACTAGCGACGATCGTTCGGCTAAGTTCGGGACAGCCGCTGAACACACATGTCCCTTACGTATGTTCTGTTGTTCTATTTGGAGGCCTAGCTCGACCTCGCCGATGAAGGTATCGTCCGCAAGTGACTTTGCGTTCTGTTTGCCTTGTATATATGACTTTCCGCGACTACTAAAAAATCGCAAGTCACTTTTCTGATAGAAACTGTTTAAAAAATCAACTTCTCTTTGCAAAATATGAAAGAGCTAATTATTTTTATCCCAATAATGTATCTATATTATTCAAAATTTTATATGATATTAGAGTTCTTTGCGCAAACAGTTCTTCTCGATTTTCTACGTTCGAGTGAGATTGGACTCATGTATCTTCTTTGTTTGTACGGCAGTATATCTCCATTTTATTTAAAAATCATCCTATTTCACCCATTGTTGGAGCATTCTTGGCTGTGAAGTCTGGGAGTAACAAAATACCTAAAAAGTAACGTTTAAAAACATATACTCACTTTTCGTACGATATCGCCGGAATAAAATATCTCTAGTTTCTTCGGTCGAGATTCATTTTGCGTGACTTTCAAATTATGGCCATTACCCGTGCAGAAATTGCCCTATTTAGTCCCAATTAAAGTAGGGTTTAGACAAGGACCTCTTCAGGTTTTCTATTTTTAATAAAAAAATTTTAATCAAGTGTGGCGATAATCAGGCAACCATATACAAGTATTCTGTCATTATTTATAAATATTTTCTCGCTGTTCTGGTTAAAAATTGATGAAATAATATTGAGATACAGATGTCATTTTGACTTAGAGCGTACGTCAGAGATTGTATAATCTAAACATTTATTGAATTAGTGAATATCTAAGAGACTATCGCGAAAACAACTTTTTTCCTGTTTTTTTTTTTTAAGAAAAAAATTCTAAGTTCCATCTTTATGTAAAATTGTAAATGTTTAGAAAGAATTACATTTCATGTCAATCTTAAACATTGTAAAATGGTCTAAAACACCTAACAACCAAACCACCCTCCACGAAAGACCTCATTGAAACTGATAGAAAAAATATCTATGAGAAATAATGCGGTCTTTGTGACGTAAATTCCAGAGTAAAACTCATAGATTTGTCTAATTTTAGCAGGTTCAGTAATGAATTTCTAATAGGCGACGAGCTGGATTCTATAAGATTCCCTGAGGAGTTACAGGAATTCCAAGCATAACCTGAAAGACGCTTAATGTCTACCTGGTTCTATCTGGAATTCCTAATAGACGAAAAGCCTGTTTCTATAAGGATTTCGAAGTCTATTTTGGAATTCCTTCCTGGCCCATATAGGTTCTAGGAGACGCTCATTTGTATGAGGATCACTCAGGAATTGCTAATAGGCGAAGAGCTGGATTTTATAAGGTTCCCGGAAGTGATACCGGAAATCCAAGTTGAACCCAACAGACGCTTGATGTCTGCCTGGTTCTATCTGGAATTCCCAGTAGACGAATAGCATGTTTCTATAAGGATTTCGATGTATATTTTGGAATTTCTTCCTGGCCCATATAGATTCTAGGAGACGCTGATTTCTATGAGGTTGAATCAGGAATTGCTAATAGGTGAAGAGCTGAATTTTATAAGGTTCCGGAAAGTGATACCGGAATTCCAAGTAGAACCCGACAGACGCTTAATGTCTGCCTGGTTCTATCTGTAATTCCCAGTAGACGAAAAGCCTGTTTCTATAAGGATTTCGATGTCTATTTTGGGATTCCTTCCTAACCCATATAGGTCCTATGAGACGCTGATTTCTATGAGGTTGAATCAGGAATTGCTAATAGGAGAAGAGCTGCATTCTATAAGGTTCAATAAGGTTCTGGAAAGTGATACCAGAATTCCAAGTAGAACCCGACAGACGCTTATTGTCTATCTGGTTCTATCTGAAATTCCCAGTAGAAGAAAAGCCTGTTTCTATAAGGATTTCGAATTCGATTTTGGAATTCCTTCGTGGCCCACATGGATTCTAGGAGAAGGTGATTTCTATGAGGTTCAATTAGGAATCGCTAATAGGCGAAGAGCTGAATTCCATAAGGTTCCCTAAAGTGATACCGGAATTCCAAGTAGAACTCGACAGACGCTTACTGTCTATCTAGTTCTATTTGGAATTCCCAGTAGACAAAAAAAGTGTTTCCATAAGGATTTCACAGTCGATTTTGGAATTCCTTCCTACCCCATATAGGTTCTCTGAGACGCTCATTTCTAGAAGGTTCAATCAGGAATTGCTAATAGGCGATGATGTGGGTTCTATGAGGTTCTCGAAAGGAAGCAGGGATTTCAAGTAGAACCCTATATAGAACAGTATTGTGCGGTAGATACGAATATGCAGAACTAACAGCGAGATTCAACTATTTTGCGTTAAGTTTGTGAAGTATAATGCATAGATAAAAATAATCCTTTAATAATTTGAATTATTGTACAAACCCGTGGAAGTTGGGATTGAATGTACGGTCTGACACGTCTGGGCCAATGCAGTGTCGGCCCCATCCCTATACAAAGGGGTGCATTAAAGCAGACAAAAATATGGGGTTGGGAACAAAAACCTCGTTAAAACGGGTAGAATTTCAACTTGGTTAAACGAGGTTCAATAAGTTTTGTGTCCTAAACCCCGTCTTTCTATCTGGTTCATCGACGTTTTTCATATAGAAACTGTGGCGTTGCGGCTACTGTCAATATTTGTTTTAAATATGCCTAATCTTCTGAAATATGTAAACTAAATATTAATAGAATAAGTGGAAGATATAAATATAAAATTGCAAAATTATTTTTCATTGAAAAAAAAAAACAACTTTATTACGAAATAAATGTTCGATTTTGAAAATCTCAGTCATGAATCAAACTTTCATGAACACTTTTAAGAACGGATAAGTGGCGAATTCTTAAGGTAAACTTTCTTAAACCTACCAGATCATAAACATATACTATTACACTTAAAACGTAGTGAAGCTTTTAGATTCGTCACAACGCCGGAAACGTAGGCAAATAATTGGCACAGCTAAAAAATTTATACAAAAAGTTTCTTCACTCATTTATGATATCTTGTATCATTTCCGAAAAAAATCAAATAAAAAAATGCAATACTCCTTTCGGAAACTACAGTTGCAGCAGAGCAGGCAATTCTTTTAACTATACAAATCTGTTATTAACTATATTATAAATTGTTTTGCTGTGCACAGTTTCAAAATCAGCGCACACTTGTCGTTTGGCATTCAAATTTATTCTTCGAGTTTTAACTATTATTGTGAATCTAAATTTGCATAGAGACATTGAACTATCACAGAATGATAAAAAAATGAACAAAGACATTTTCGAATTTCGATTGTTCATTTATAATGAGTTTTGTAGTCAAGAGAATTTTTTGTATGACAATTGAATCTTTTTATTTCTCTCGGAAATGGTACAAGATATCATAAATGAGTGAGGGAACTTTTTATAGAAATTTTTTAGCTGTGCCAATTTTTTTTTCAAATTTTTTCGTATCTATTTTTGTTTGCAAGAAAAATGCGAAAATCCGATTTTATGAAAAAAATTCTTCTGGCCACAAAAGTTATTTAGCCCACATAAAACTCACAAGTTATTTTCCTTATGATAGTGTAAATTTAAAAAACATGGCAAAAAATCCTCAATTAGGTCAAAAGTTATATAAGTTTGAAGAAAAAATTGTGATTTTTTTGAAAAACAAAGCAAAAAATTCTAATACGCATAACTTCATAGACAAAATTTTCACAAATCGCAAAAATATGTATTGCCTAATTTCCTCTCAAAAACAACATAGTTTTTCTCCAAGAAATTCTGCGACTTCAAGTGTAGAACCTGCCTGATTTGAAATGGATTCGGTCCCGGGTATAATTAACTATTATTGAAATTAAAATAGATAATTAATATAAATTGCACATTAATATAGGAAATTACGTAATTTGTGATTTAAGGTTAGAAAAAAATTACTAATGCACTAAAATAAAATTACTAATTTCTGATATTAATGTGCAATTCGAAATAATTATCTACTTCAATTTCAATTATTGTTAATTATATCCGTTTTAAATCGCGCGCCAACAGCGACCAATGAGAGCCGCTGCGCCGGGCAAGCGCAGTAGCTCAACATGCAAAATTTGGGATCACTGCGTTGAGTCGTGTGACGGATATATCGCGTAAGCGCGACTCACGCCGGCAAATATGGCCGAATATACATAACTGTAAAGCATTGCCTTAATCGGTTAAGTGTAGTACGTTCCTAAATGATGAGGAAACAAAAGAACCTATAAATGCATTGATTACCATAGACTGCGAGCAGATGTATAATGTAACCTTAAAATACTTGTACATGTAAAAACCTCATAAAAATCAAAAGACTTGGGTAGTTAGTGAGATCTAAAAAATTAGTTTTAATATTCCAGATAGAAGCTAGCTCTATTTGAATCTAGAAATCCAAGTAGGTTCTGTTCATGTAAAAACCTCATAGAAACCAATAGACTTGGGTAGTTAGTGAGATCTGAAAAATTAGTTTTAATATTCCAGATAGAACCCAGCCCTATTTGAGTCTGGACATCCAAGTAGGTTCTGCTTATGTAAAAACCTCATAGAAACCAATAGACTTGGGTAGTTAGTGAGATCTGAAAAATTAGTTTCAATATTCCAGATAGAAGCTAGCCCTATTTGAATCTAGAAATCCAAGTAGGTTCTGTTCATGTAAAAACCTCATAGAAACCAATAGACTTGGGTAGTTAGTGAGATCTGAAAAATTAGTTTTAATATTCCAGATAGAACCCAGCCCTATTTGAGTCTGGAAATCCAAGTGGGTTCTGTTCATGCAAAACCCTCTTAGAAGCCAATAGACTTGGGTAGTTAGTGAGATCTGAAAAATCAGTTTTAATATTCCAGATAGAAGCCAGCTTTATTTGAGTCTGGAAATCCAAGTAGGTTCTGTTCACGTAAAAACCTCATAGAAAACAATAGACTTGGGTAGTTAGTGAGATCTGAAAAATTAGTTTTAATATTCCAGATAGAACCCAGCCCTATTTGAGTCTGGAAATCCAAGTGAGTTCTGTTCATGTAAAACCCTCTTAGAAGCCAATAGACTTGGGTAGTTAGTGAGATCTGAAAAATTAGTTTTAATATTCCAGATAGAACCCTGCTCTATTTGAGTCTGGAAATCCAAGTAGGTTCTGTTCATGTAAAAACCTCATAGAAACCAATAGACTTGAGTAGTTAGTGAGATCTGAAAAATCAGTTCTAATATTCCAGATAGAAGCCAGCTTTATTTGAGTCTGGAAATCCAAGTAGGTTCTGTTCATGTAAAAACCTTCGCTTTTATTTACTGCCGATACCAAAGTTATAAATATTTTTGAATTTTTCGAAAACGTACTCACAAATAAAACATCAAGCTAATGACTCGATTTTTTGCCAAACAATTCATGCATTTTTCCACGAAATAGAACGGTCGAAAGTTGACCAAGGTCTAAAAGATGCTTTTGACCACGTTTTTTCAACTTCACTGCGAATTCGCATCGAAACTTATGTGCGCATCGCAATCAAATGACATTGTACTTATTCGTAATGAAATGAGGATTGACAAGATGTTTTTCCTTTTTTTAACCGATTTTTTTTTTGATTGAGATATTCAATGATTTGTAGAGGGGCCAGGATTTTTGAAACAGATAGTAGGTCTGTACTAAGAGAGTACTTTTCGAAAATAAAGATTTAATTTCAATTCGAAATTGGGTGAAAGAAAAATTAACCTAGGGTAAATCTAAGAAAACCAACCAAGGGCCGGACGAGTTTGCCCTACATGGGGCGTTTGCAAGTGCAAGCGTGACGTTCCTTGTAGGTTCCTTGTCAGCTCTCCAGACCAGGACCACACTAGAACTAGGGCAAACTGGCGAGAACCCCACCAGGACCCCATCAAAATTTCTGCACGGGTATATTCCTGGATATTGTCAGAGCTCTATTGACCAAAAATACTTTAATTATGACTCATCTGATGCTTAATTTGATAACGTTTTCAACACTTTTTAAAAAATTGTCTTATCTTATTCTGTTCCCGAGATATCCTACGAAATGTGAGTGTATGTTTTTAATTGCTTGTTTCTTACGTGTCCTTATACACCCGGACGATGCTTCATTGTTTCTTAAATTGCATTATAGAATTGCATAACAATGATTCTTCATTTGCAGACATAGAATATTATTGTAATATATTACTATATTGAACTATTTGCTGGAAAAGTCGTCATTTTTCTTTGTATTAAATTAATTTTTTAACTGAAAATTTGAATATTCCATTTTTGTGTCAAAATTGATCGTTTTTATTGGAAAAGTCAAGTATCTAGTTGAAACATCGTATATTTTGTGGAAAATTCGTTCTTCGTGGTCGAAAATTAACCTCCTTGGTTGAAAATTCATCTTTTTGCTTCAGAATTCGACTCATGTTGAGATGTCTTTTTTGGACAACTTCACCTGTTTTTTGTTAAAAACTAAATTTGCTGTTGTTAAAGTATCAACTACTACTAGTTAACTTTACTTACTTAGTTGACAGATTCATGTATTCCCGTTACAGATTCATCATTTAACTTGAAAATTTATCAGTTTATTTAGAAAATGTAACTAGTTTTTATGAGTTTTTTTTGTTAACATTTTTTGTACTTGAAAATGTACCTGCCCCAGTCAAATATTTCATCATTTTAGTTGAAAATTCATCTCTTTGGTTGAACTTTTTTAACTCTTTTTTTTCTGTCGAAAGTTTGTCCTTTTGGTCGAAATTAATGTTCTTGGTTGAAAATTCAACCATTCCAGTTACAGATTGATCATTGTAGCTCAAATTTTTCTTCCTTAAAAATTAAGCTATTCCAGTTAAAGCTTCATCATTTTAGTTGAAAATTCATCAGTTTCGGGTTTTGAAGTGACAATGTAACTATTTAATGTTTTGTTCAAAATTGATCTTTTTTAGTTCAAAATTCAACTATTTCATTGCAAATTGATTTTTTTAGTTGCAAATTAAAGTATTTGGTTTGGAAATCATGCATTTCGTTGAAAATTCGTATTTTTGGTTTAAAAAGATTGATCTTCTTGCTCGAAAATTCAATTACTTCGTTGGAAAGTCATCTGTGTCGTTGAAAGTGCAATATTTGTAAAATACAAAATTTTTAATGTTATTAATTTTTTATGTTATTATCATCTTAAATATCAAAAGAGCTGAATATTCAACAAAAAATTGAAATTACATTTTCAGTGTACAAAATTAATTTTGAACAAAAAAAAAGAAGTTTAAATAAAAATTTTTTTTTAACAAAATAATTCAAGATATTTTCTAATGGAAGTACAATAAAGTACCTATCACGCCTGGATATTAATCCGAGCTACACTCCATCAAAATTTCATGATCATAGCACTTTTCCTTTTTCAGATGTGGTGAAGAGAAAAAAGTTACACACACACGGACATCATTCAAAAGGGTCGAATTATATCTAAATATGTCAAAAAAAGTATATTCGAAAAAGGTCATTCCAAACCCCCCTCTATGAGGACGCAATAATGAATTGATTAATCATGAATTGATTAATTAATTAATTGCTCCGATGTGCAATTATTGGACCTCCTGGAATCTGCATTCGTCTTTCGCTAAAGACCAAAGTAAATCGACCGCCGACAATGAATACTGTTAAAATCTCAAAAACTGCGTAAAGCATGGATAGATGAAATTTTTATTAGCTGATAAAATTTGAAAATGATATAATTGCAAAAAATGGGGAAAAAGTACTAGGAAAATCGGTCAATATTCTTAATATTGCAGGTAATCTTAAATAAAATGCAAAATTACCAAAACTCCCAACAGAAATTGAACGGGTTGACCGATTTTTGTCGACCTTTTTTAATCGTCTCGTCATTATGTAATGAACCTAATGCAGCATATTGAAATTCAATTTCTGCATATTTTAATAATTATCAATTTCGTTCAAGCGGCTCGAATTATGTCCCACGGCAACAATCGAGAGGGCGGATGAGTTACGACCTACCTTCTGGGTTGAAGCATCCTCGAAAACCGTCACAGTGAATTAGGATAAGTTCCCTGTGAAATTGGGAGCGCCTGTTTTAGGTTCAACGGGTTGATGCCCGGTGGCGGATTGCTCGTTTCCAGGCGCAGAAATGACCCACATTTTCTATTAATTACAAAAAAATTAAACAAGACCATTTTTCAAAAAAAAGCTTTTATGTTGGGCATTATGCCCTTGAGATTATGTGGTTAAAATATTACATCGAACAACTCATCCGTTTAGCGGGATTCATGTCAAAACGAATACATGGGCTAAAAATAAAGACTGAGGAAGCGCCTTAACTGCGTGTTAAGGGTCAGGCGCGGAGTAAGTTCAGTAAGGACGCCAATAGTACTACATTATGCGCCTATCGCTCAATAACAATGACTTTATATACATGGTTGTCTTTTTGTTATGAACAATATAAACTCACCGGAAGGATGTTTCGGAACAAAATCAAGAGTTCTTGTTTTACTTCTCAATCCTTCACCAGTGCCATCAATCCAGATATATTTTGCTTGCACCTTATTTTCTGGCTGTGGCAAATCCAAATATCTATTTAGCAGGGTTTTATCTAAAGCCGCATTAGGTGACTCCTTCAGTATAGACCTTGACATTGTTGTGCTAGAACAAAAATAACGATTATCAATTATTCTATATTTTCAAAAGACGTACACAATTGCCTTAAACCATTTTTTGATTAGACTCATTGAGTTTATTGATAGCGTTCTTTAACACACACTTCTCTGATTGATATGACGTTAATATGCCGGGAATTTATACCTTATTATGCTGGGGGAATAAATATTTTATGTTTGTTCGTATTTGCTTGCAGATGTGTATCAAGCACACTTTTTGCAAATTCTTAGTGTGAGTAAGCAACAAACTTAAAAAACCACGAGATTTCTACTACTTGTGATTGACTGATATGACACGTGGCATCATGCATACGTCGCACAGTCGGCTGGGAGACCAACGAAAGTGGCCAAAAGTCAAAATGTTTACTTATTTATATGAAACTTGGTGTAAGCAGTTTCCTGAGGTCGCTGACTTCGAATTTGACGTCAAAATTCTTAAATTCAAAATGGAGGATCCAATATGGCGCCTAAAATTTCGATAATTTTTTTTCATTTGTATTTGTATTCGTATTTTTACATATTTGTATCAACCTTTGAAATGAGTTTTCTTGCCTCTCATTAAATATCTCCGTTTGCGTCAAACTTTTCTTCGTCGGTTGATTCGAGTTCATCTAAGTAAAATTTAGAAATGTCAGGCGCCATATTGGATCCGCCATTTTGAATTTATGAATGTTGACGTCAAATTCGAAATCAGAGACTTCAGAAAACCCCTCATCCCAATTTCATAATAATATGTAAAATTTTAGAAATTTCAGGCGCCATATTGGATCCGCTATTTCGAATCTAGGCATTTTGATGTCAAATTTGAAATTGGCGACCTCAGAAACCTCCTTACACCAAGTTTCAGATATATAAGTAAAAGTTTAGAAATTTCATGCGCCATATTGGATCTGCCATTTTGAATTTATTAATTTTGACGTCAAATTCGAAATCAGCGACCTGAAAACCCCAATTATACCAAGCTTCACGTAAATCCAAACAAAACTTTGACTTTTGGCCACTTTCGGTGGTCTCCAGCCCACTGTGCACGCTCAACTTCATTCACTAATATCTTCGTCAAATGTCAATGGTGGCAGACGATGGCAAATAGCCTGATAGTTAACATCATAATGAACCTAAAAGCACTGTAGAACTTGAGATACCAGGTGTAACCTCGAGGAACTTTTGATTCAAAAATTGTCTATTGCTGTGAATTTCTTAAATGCATGAGTACAAAGTGAGAGGATTCAAAACCGAGCTAAAATTTGGATTTCTTTTCTATAACAAAAAAAAGAAACATTTCTTCAATTCATAACGCTCTAGAATTAGAAGGACTAGTTAAAATATCATACAATTTGGTGAAAAGCTTCTTCAACTCATCTATATTATGAAAAATAATTATTCCGTTGATAACTGTAAAGTTGACTTTTGGCCACTTTTGGTGGTCTCTCAGCCCACTGTGCGTCGCACGCATTTAGAAGGTAGTCAGAAGACTTCATATAGTCCGGGAGCTGACGATATTTTTCATGTCTCATTTTCTACCTGTTGATACTTTTCAAATCGTCTATTTCTCATATGAAACTTTACTTAAATGCACGGAAAAAAAATTTCATTAAATTTTATAGAACTAGTCCTATAGTACAGGATACGACTGGTAGTTTATTAAAAGTTAAAATCTTCTTGGTTTTACATTGCATCGAACTATTCTACGAAATGTAATACAGAGTTCTATAAAATGTAAAGGATGAGGTGGCGTATTCTCTATTAGGAGGCAGGATGCGAAAAATGTAGAAAAGTTCTAGAAAATCTAAAAGTCCAGCTAATATACAGTCTACATCGGAGAAGTCTCGAAACTATAGAGAACAGTTGTATAAAATCATGGACGATTTTTAGCCTAAAAAAAATCTTTTTTTTATATCATTATTATTATCATTATGCTTTAATATTTGTTCACATATTTAAATACATAATTATTTACTATTACACAAACAATCACTACACAAATAATCGCACGCTATTAAAATTATTATTCGCTGTGGGTTTGAACCACCTACCTACGCATTCGGAGCTCCTAACAAAACCTCGCAGCTAACATAACTTGTATAAAAAAAAATCTAAAATATAAGCTACAGCTGTGCAGGGCTGTTTGACAAATTTTTGTGATTTGAAAATTCTAGTTTAATAATTTCGGAAATTTTAAATTTCTGGAGTTTTATATTTATAATGTCAGTAGTTTCAAGAATATCATATTTCGAAAATTTAGTTTAAAACTTACGTAATTACAAATTTCGGGATCTTTTACATTTTTCAAATTTTGGAAGTTTTAAATATCGAAAAGTTTTTTAATCGCAAATTCTTTTTTGGTTATAAATTCTAGAAGGTTCAAGATTAATAATATGTTATATAGCTATATAGAATAAGTTTATATAAGTTATATGAAATTAAAGGCTTGCATTGAATATAATTTTAAAAGTTGAATTCCTAATTCTATATTTTTTGAATCGATTAAATAAGATATGACATGGGAAAAGTTAAATTTATTTCAATTTTTAACGTTGAAAATTCGAAATCTTAAGTTTTCCAATAACCGACACATTTCTAAATGGCAAGTCCACTACCCGGGTGCACCGAAACGTGCACCAGGTCGTTCAAGACGTCATCTACGAGAACTTTTTTAGAATCTAAATTGTTTCAATAGCCAAACTAACTACCATTAAGAAAATATGTGAGAAAACAAAGCTTTCATATTTTTATTTTGGTCTTACGATCCATTTAGAAAAAATTAAAAAAAGAAATCGAGTCAAAATACCTTTTTATTGACGTTTCGGCCTCACCTGTGGGCCGTCACCAGAAAGAAACATCTTAGATAATAATCTAAGTCAATCATAAATATACGTCGAAGCGAATGACATCATTTTAAAATTTTGTAAAGTCAGATCATTCTAAAGTTTGTAAAAAAACATCAGTTTGTTAGCTGTTTCACAGCATTTTAATTACAAAATATGAACCTTTTTGAACATATTGGGAAAGTTTCTTGGACTTTATAGTTTCCCAATACTTTTCTTACAAACTTCATAATGATTTTTAAAACTTCAGAATGATATCTGACTTCACCAAATTTTAAATTGTTGTCATTCGCTTCGACGTATATTTATGATTGACTCCGATTATTCTATAAGATGCTTGTTTCTGACCAAGGCACACAGATGGGGCCGAAACGTTAATAAAAAGGAATTTTGACTCGATTTATTTTTTCAATTTTTTCTAAGTGGATCGTAAGACCGAAAAAAAAATGAAAACTTTGTTTTCTCTCAGATTTTCTTAATATAAAAAAACGATCGAAGAAAGCTTGACTTGATGATTTCTTTAGAAATCTTGAGGTTTATCTACCAAAATAACTACCAATGGTGAGTCGACGATCAGAATGCACCGGAACGTGCACCAGGTCGCTTAGCACGTATTCTAAAAGAACTTTTCAAACATTTAAATTGTGTCAATAGCCAAAATAACTACGGGTCGACGGTGAGTCGACGGTAGTTAATTTGGTGGTTGAAACAATTCAAATTTCTAAAAAGTTCTCGTAGAATACGTGCTAAGCGACCTGATGCACGTTCCGGTGCATCCTGATCGTCGACTCACCACTGTTAATTATTTTGGATGTTGACACAATTTGAATTTTAAAGCAGTTCTCGTAGAATACGTGCCAAACGACCTGGTGCACGTTCCGGTGCATCCTGATCGTCGACTCACCATTGGTAGTTATTTTGGCTATTGATACAATTTAGATTCTAAAAAAGTTCTCGTAGATGACGTCTTGAACGACCTGGTGCACGTTCCTGTGCACCCGGGTAGTGGATTTACCATTTAGAGATGTGTCGGTTATTGGCCTTTATATTTTAATTTTCGACGCGTGCTAATGTTCTCTAAGACTTGAATTCTTTTTTTTTCACGCGGGAGCGATGCGGAAAAGTCACTGCCTGTGCACAGTAGCGACTGCGCAGCTACATTCTTAAGAACTGAAGTCTATAGATCTTATATTGAAGTAGTTCACAAACACTCAATACTTCGAATCGAATTTCTATGAGATTTTTCAACATTTTTTGAAGAATTTTTCTATACATTTGACTGAATTGAGGTACTTACACATTATAATTATGTGATTACAAACTTTCAATACCTCAATTGTGATTTCTAAGAAAGTTTTCAGCATTCTTTCATGAATTTCTCTATATACTTTATTAAACTTTTTCAAATCGGAGTTCAATATAAACTTTACAGAATTCTTGTAGAGTTATTCTAGGTTTGATCTTAATTATATCCTGAAAGTTATACAGAATATAGAAAATTTGTTTAAGGTTCGCTCTCATCCCCGACGCTTGAAATAGTTCAAGAAAGTTTAATGAACTTTTTTTTCCGTGTGCCAGTCAGGAATCGTCCCCCCTCTGGTTGTAGCATATTTATTTTTAGAACTAAGATTCTTAAAAAATCAGTGACTTTTATATGATGTCCTATCGTTTGGCCCGGTCGCAAGAGATAAAAAACACTCGAGAATTCACTTGCCAAAATTTTCCCCCGTTGCATTGTTAAACTTCAAAACCAGCTGCCTACAATTTTCTCGCCGATAGCAGAAATTTGTGTAGATTTGACTAAGAATCGAACTTTGAACGAATAAAATCAAAGCCTATAGCTTAATGTCTCTGTTTAATAAATTTGAAAAAAAAACAACTTATATTTTTTTATTAACATTATATTGAAAAATATACTTCTTATATTCCGTTCCATTTTGTCTACATCGTTTTATTTTTCGTCGAGCGTGAAGCACGAGTGTCGCAATGAGAATGTAATCGTCAAAAAGGCAAAAAAGTAACCATAAAGAAAAATTTTTTACCAAACTGACGAACTTTTCACCAAAATTATTAATTTTGCACAAAAAATGTATGTTTAAGAAAGTAGTTCCACTTTTAACAAAATGGTTTAATTTTTCTGACTAAAAAAGATGAGATGTTAGCGAAAAATGTAATAGCTGATATAATAACCAAAAAAGATTTTAATTTAATATAAAGAACAAAATTCATTAAGAAAGACGATTTTTTAACCAAATTGTTGAGTTTTTAAGCTAAAAGACCATTTTTTTACAAAATAGTTGAATTTTCAACCAGTAAATGGGTAATTGTCAAATTGTAGGCAAATTTCAGCACCTACAGTGGCAGTAATATTATTATTAGGAATTAAATATTTCATAACGGAAATTGATCTTATCACATGTAACAATTTTAAATCCAAAAGGGGCAGTTATGAAAATAAGAAATAATAATGAATCCATGGGCACGCACATATAATCAGTCGTACGCTGTTCTATTGTACCGTACGGTAATGATGCGAGAAAAATGTTAAAGTTTAACCTTTTTTATTGTTTATAAAAAAGTAACAAATTTTAATTATCAAAAGTCATCTACTTATGAAAGAAAACACCACCAAGCAAGTAACGGAATTGTTTTCATAATTTTTTTTCACTCCGAAAATGGTTTTTAACGTACGTACGGGAATGACGTTTTTGATGTCAAGATGCACTTTTCAGTTTTAATATCGGATTCACAAGAAAGAGAGTTAATGTTTTGAGCTTAATTTTATAAAAAATTGTATCAAACAATACGCCTAACATGTTTGTATTTATTACTCAACTGTAACTACAATATTTTACTAGAAAAACAGACGTACGGTAATGACTTCTGAAATGGCAAAAATTGAGGGACAGACATCAAGGCTTTTAAAATATTATTTATTTGAATTAAAAAAATGTGCATACATTAAATTGATGTTCATGTGAAGTTCACAAACTTGATACGTTAAGCGTTTTTCAGGTTACTGTCTAAAAAAACGGAGAAAATCAGTTTATCCTTGTGCAAAGTGAGGTTGGGACGCCGTACGGTAATGACGTTTCGGGTGTTCTTATATTAAATTAAAGTAAATAGGAACAAAAATGAAAAAAAGGAAGTGACCATTCTGTACAGGATGATAATAAGTGTTCATTGAAATTAAAAAAAAATCAGCACGAGCTTCTAAGTTAATGTTATATTATTGGGACTTCAAGTTTGCCTTCAATTTGACAATTACCCAAATATGGATTTTTGACAAATAAGTTAACTGTCAATGAACTAGTTGAATTTTCTAAGAAAACAGGGGAATCTTTAACTGTAAAAGACGAATTTTCAACAAAATGAGTACATTTCTAACCAAAGAGATGAATTTAAAAAAAAATGTATTTTTAAACAAAAGGGTGATTTACAATCAAGAATATTAATTTTCTACCAAAAAAGATGAATTTTCAACTAAAAGGATGAATCTTCAATAAAAAATCTGCCCGCTTTGCGGGCACATTATTATCGCGCGCGTCGCTCGCTAGTTTGAGCGCTCCTAGGGCGCGCACCTGTTGTATCTCGCGCTTCGCGCTCGATGATATGTTTATCTCGCGCTACGCGCTCGGACACATTTGCCTGACGCTTTAAGATCGGTTCATCTCGGTTATTGCACTTCATGTGCTCACTATTGCACGCTTCGCAGGCTAATGCTCTCTTAGTTAGCTTCATCGTTATGACCTGCTTTTGGTTTAATGATGTAAGTTTTACATAGAAAGAGGAACTAATTTACTTAAGGTTCTATCGACCTTAAGGAATACATTCTCATCAAGACACTCGCGCTTTGCGCTCGATATTTCGTTTAAAAATCATGTCAGCCTTGCGCCACGCTCGTTTCTGTTCGTCGTTTAATGTAAACTCAAAAGTTTGAACGCGATCACGGCGCGCGATTTGGTTTTCGCGGTTCGCAATGACAATATGTTATGTTCTATGTTCTTCAGACAAAAATGATTAAATTTGTATTTGCTTTAGAATGAAGAACGAAATTCCTTCACTTCCGCGTACATTTCCGTATCTGTCTAATAAAAAATAAATCATACAATCAGAAAGATTTCTTCCAACTATCTGAAAAGGGATTATTGAAAAATGGACATTTGACAAAAATGGGGGGGGGGGGGGGGTAATTTTACACAAATCTAATACCTTCTCTGGATGAGAATGTAAAAATAGAATAAATTGTTCGAATTTTCAAATACCATGAACATTAATTTTTATTATACCATTAAACCATTTCCCTTTCGGGGTAGGCGTGATTCGCTCGGTTGGAAAATAGTAATGTGGGCAAGGAGATATACATTTTTCAAATTGATCTAGAATTTGCGTGTTATTTATTTAAATAACACGTTCGTCCCGCAACATTGCTCCGACCCAGGTGGCTGATCAATCTCTCTAGTGATCACCCCAAGTAAAGAGCCTCAAAAAATTATTATGTGTGCGGTCCCCCACTTGGGCCTATTAGTACCTAAGGTCTTTTGTTTCAGGTGTCATACACTCTACTCACATTCTTTTTATAAACTGTTTGTCGGCACACTTTTCTGTCCTGGCATACTTCTCTACCTTCCATCACGTCCATGCATTTTTTCATGCAAGCTCTCGTGTTTCTATGGCTTCTTATGTCTCTTCAGATTAATGTCTCATTCGCAGATTCTAACCATTCTTTTGGCGGTCTACCCCTGGGCATTCTGCCATTTACTTCAACTTCATTGACTTGTTTGGTTAGTCATTGATCTTTCACTCTTTCAAGATGTCCGAACTAACTTAACTGATTTCTTTCCAAAATGTCAACTATAGTGTCTCTCCTGTATCACATTCTGGGAGGATTGTCTCGTTTCGGACTTTGTCCATCAGTTTTTTCCCGAAAATTGTGCGCAGAGGTATCATGCCAATCACGCTAATTTTACCCTTATCCTTTTCTTAACAGGTCCACGTCTCGCTACCGTATAGCACAGTCGGTACAAACATAGAATTATGTATCGCCATTTTAGCTTTTTTTGATATATTTTTACTTCTGCGAATGGACCTGCTATACCGATAACCTTCTGACCCTCGTTTATGCGCCTATCTATCTCCCCATTTATCTTCCCGTCACTAGTGAATAGGCTACCTAGATATATATGCTTATCAACTTGTTCTAATTTCTCATCACTTAGGACAATGTTGCAAATTGTTTTATAACCTTTTCCTTCAAACATTATGATTTTTGTTTTATTCACGTTAATTTTCGCAGTGTTAAAAATGATATCCCGTAGCCTTATCTATGCGTTTGTTAAACTTATTCTAAAAATCTATCCGCACTTCCGGTTTCTGTAAATTTTCAATCTTGTTTCGCGTTTGTTTGGTTCTCTTTCTTCTCCATCCCCGCCCTAAGCTCACTTTGGAGACTAGAAGGTAATTGTCAGTATTACATTCAGAGCCCCTCATGACTCTTGTATCTTTGACCAGTTCTCTTAGTCTTTCATCCACAATAACGAAGTCAATTATACTGTGGCTTTTTTCTTTACGCCAGGTGTAAATGCGGATCATTCTATGTATAAACCAAGTATTTGTAGTAAATAGGTCCTTTCTTAGCATAAGCTAACTAACTTTTCCCCGTTATAGTTTTTTCTTGTTGGATCCCCAGAATTTTTTGGCACCCTTTCTGTATTACGGTGGGGGGAAGGGGGGGGGGGGTGCAAGGAATGGAAACCGAGAGAGTCACAATTGGTTGACGTTTTATGCTGAGAAGTTCACCGGCCCTCAACAGCGTTGTATTAGGTAGAAGTTCCCATGTTTCGATCCGCTAATTCCCGGCCAACCTCTAAACGACGAGCCAATAACTCTTTTTTTTTTTTACGCACAAATTTTGTTCCATCGTCATTTGTCGTATATTGCATAGTTTGGCCGTAAAATTACATTTTTGGATTTTTGCATATTTTTTGTGCAATAAAAATGTGAATTTTCGATTTTTCGAGAAAATTCAAAAAGTCGTTATGATAATCTTGTAGGGCGTGCAAAGAGAAACACTTTTGTTGCCTAGACTTTTTTCGTATAGTGCTTTGTTTGGCTGAAAATGTTAATTTTCGTTTCTTTTTTTTGGATTTTGAAAATGCTGTAACTCTGAAAATTTCCCTTTTATCGAAAAATGTCATGGGAATAAATTGTTCGAATTTCCGAGTACTATGAACAGCCGTACATATAATTTTCAAATCTGGAAAAAAATGGTCTAAAAAATTTTCAAAATGCTCTCACTTTATGAATTTTTATCCAAAATGGCTGGCTAACGAACTTGACCTTTAGTTTAGGAGACTCCAAGAGTATACCAAAGGACAATCGAATCGATCAATTCTTTCGAAAGTTATCGTGCTCACAGGCAGACATACATACATACAGACAGACAAACAGACAGACACATTCGTAAAAACCTGTTTTTTGGGTTCAGGGGGTCTCAAAACGTGGACATTTGACAAAAACCGGGGTGGTCAAATTTTACACAAATCTAACACCTTCTCTAGATGAGAATGTAAAAAAAAAGTTTTAACAAAAAATGTTCAACTCTTAACCGAATTCCAACCAAAGAAGATAAACTCTCATCGAAAAATATAATACATATTTCGATATTTCAACAAAAAAGCTTTAAATTTTGAATTAAAAACTAGCAATTTTAGGTACATTTCAATTTTTATAAGGATTTTTAATAATTCAATTGATAGCCCTTTTTATACATTTTACATATGAACTAATCATTATTTTATTATTATTTCCTAGTTTCCCGGTTCTAAAGAGTCAAATTTACTGAAAAAATCGAATCTTCACATTTTTCACAAGTTTTTTAATAATACGGTTAATGAATTAATTCACTTCTTTATTCCAGGCAAAAAATGTAACCACAAGTCACTTTTTATAAAATACGTAACTTCTTAGAAACCGCAGATCAAAAAAGTAACTAAGTTACTAAAAAGTAACCTTTTCCGAGCTCTGAATGCACGCATTAAGGGGATTTATCAGCGTTATAAAACGGAATTCCAGTTTCCGGCCGCACGGTTGAATATTTTAGTCTGATATTGTGCATACCTCATCTAAATAATATTCTCTTTTCGGGTAAAGAGCCGGTTTTTTGAAAAAATGTTTATATTTCAAATTATAAACAAAACGAAAAGAACAGGCCCGGCGGAACGTGGGTTATCTGTTTTTTTCGCTCCTCAATGAGCTGGAATGTAAAGGTATTAGAGTAAGCGAGACACTCGCATGTGGAAAACCTTCATTTGTTTTTCACATGCGAGTGTCTCGCTTACTCTAATTCCTTTACATTCACGCTTCTTAAGGAGCGAGAAAGACAGATGACCTACGTTCCGCTGGGCCTGGAAAAGAAGAATAGAGAAAAAATGCAGTGACGCTCAGTACTAGCTGAGTTTGTATTTTTGATGACTGTGCCTCGACCCTCGTACGAAGCAGACGTCCCGTCGCGCGAGTGGAGAGACTCGAGCGCGTCGAATTACCGGAACGAATCACCCTCCTCATTGTTATGAGATGCAGGCCGGTTCAAAAAACTGAAATTATGAAAGCATTGCGTGATTTAAGTTTAATTAGCAGAAATAGTTTATTCATATAATTTCAAGAAGGTGGAAAAAAGGTTCATGAAAATCGGTTAATATTTGCCCCAATAATGGAAATGTTGAAGTGGACACGATAGCATTTCGTTCCAACGGTATACACTCTACACTCTCTACAGCCTTCAATTTTGCCCCAATCCGCAATCAGTTTTTTTTAAAATTGAAGAGCGCTAAATTTCCAAGAGCACCTCGGTCAGAGATTCTTAGATTTTCATTTGTTTATGTATTATATGTTTACTCGAAGTATGAGAAAATCGAGAATTTTCATTCTTTATTCTTCAATAGCGGTTCGCATGTAATGAAAATCATCTTAAATCGACGCAAGAGTACTCCCAGAATCCAAATAATTTGATAATTTTCATTAAATGATATGAGAAAATGACATTAACAAACAGCCACATAGTGTAATGCACGTTTGTTGGAAAAAATTTGTTTTCGGATGAGTAGGGTAAGGAGGGGCAGCGTCAACCGGTATGGCAAAGGCAACTTTGCTTATAACATCGCTATTATTTAACAATTTTAATATTACTTTATATTAAATATATCTATTTTATCATAAAGATAGTGTTACGTACTAAAATCTTGAAAATTAACGATGTAAAAGAAAAATTATGCAGAAAACAGTTTTGACAACGAAAGAATGGAAGATTCGTTAGCCTGTCGTGGGGGCGGGAAGGCACCCCTGTGACAGGGCACAAA